>VXBW01000873.1:399454-515932 GCA_013400375.1 Thinocorus orbignyianus
TCTTCTGTGACATTTTTACTTTCTACAAAATCGTACACACCCTCTGGAGAAGTGATTAAACTAGAAGATCCACAAGACACAAAGGAAGGGTGGGACTGATTCATAGAGAAGCGACTGAAAGTGGTTTATTACATCTTTTATCCTTTTTTTTTTTTTTTTTTGGCTGGGAGACCATTTGCCAAAACGTTGAAAGTAAAACCAAGCAAACAAGTTGACCAGCAACTAAAAATTGCCCTTTTCTTCACAAATTGGAAGTGCCTCTGGAGCATCTCTATGATGACTGGAGCACCTCTCCTAGGAGACAGGCTTAGAGAGCTGGGGGGTTCAGCCTGGAGAAGAGAAGGCTCCGGGGAGACCTTGGAGCAGCCTTCCAGGATCTGAAAGGAGCTCCAGGAGAGCAGGAGAGGGACTCTTGATGAGGGAGTGGAGTGACAGGACAAGGGGTAATGGTTTTAAAATGGAAGAGGGGGGATTAGATTGGATATTAGGAAGAAATTCTTTGGTATGAGGGTGGTGAGGCACTGGAACAGGTTGCCCAGAGAAGCTGTGACTGCCCCATCCCTGGAGGGATTCAAGGCCAGGCTGGATGGGGCTTGGAGCAACCTGCTCTGGTGGGAGATGTCCCTGCCCATAGCAGGGGATAAGAACTCGATGATCTTTAAGGTCCTTTCCAACCCAAACCATTCTATGATTGTATGAAATTGACATGATGCCAATATTATTTTCAATGAAGCATTTTTTAAAAATAGAGCAGCTAAAGTGCCTTAAGAGGTTAGATTCTGACCTCGGTTACCCCACTGCTTCATTTATTGAGGCAATTCAAGCCATCATGTTCTTATTAACCACCAAACAAGCAGCTCCTGTGTGTGACAACAGGCTTTGTGTCTGCACCCAGAGCTTGTTTGCCAAAACACAAACCTTAATACCCAGGTCCATCAACATGCAGGAGGTGTCACAGCGCTTCTCCCACCTTACATCCACTTTCACCGCCTTTTAAACAAGCCACGGACCAGAAGGCATGTAAGAATAAAGCTCAGTTTCCAAAAATAAAAATAACCAACCTCTTCCAAAATGAGTGAAGTTGCCAGTTTTTATCAAGTAATAATTTCCAGGTGCAGCGAGCTGTCAAAGAACAAGATATGCTGAACCAGGCTGGGAATAACATTGCTGAAATCACAAAAAAAAAAAAAAAACAAACCCAAAAAATACTGCAAATCCCAGTGAAAGAAACCCCTCGAGCTGCAGGAGGGACATCAGGCTTGCTGCCTTTTCCTGATTTTCTCTTGCTCTTTTTTAACCTTATTTGAGCTGCTCGTGGCTGGCAAGAGCATCATCTCCTGCCTGAATCTGTCTGGATTCAGGATATACAAGCCAGGGAAAGATCCAAAGCCTGTCAATTATCAGCAGAAGGGAGATGATAACACACTTGAAACGGCTCCAACATTTGAAAAAACCTTGCTATAAAAAGGCAAAAAAGATTATTCAGTCAGGGAAAGCAACACGGCGATGCCCATTAGAGCTGGGTCACCACATTTTCATGGAGAGCTGTGTCTTCTGCTTTTGCTCCATCACCTGCTGTTCACACGACTCCACTTAGCAACCCTACCTGATTAGGATGTTATTATTTTTTGTTTGAATTAGTGTCTCCTGGATTGTTTGTGGGTTGTTGGGTGGGGTTTTTTTTCCCCCGTTTCCCCAAATATAGCTGAATTATCTCCTTCCAGCCAGAGCTGGGGTGCCTGGTTATTCCCCTTTCTCCTGGCAAAGCAGAGCATCCTCCCCGTTGTCGCTTTACGGTTGGGATGGGAGAAAATAAAACTCATTTTCATGCAAATCCCCACTGTCTGTCAGACATCATAGTTGTCAAGCAGGTCATTAGAGGCCTACTGTGTTAAATGAAGATTACTAATTAGAGCTGAAGAAATAATTTGCAACAAATAATTTATCCAATGAATTTAGATTTTTTTTTTTCAACTCTCCTTGTGGAATCCCTGTGAGCAGGTTGTTACTTTGCCAGAGCTGGCCATTATTTGAAATGTTTTTAACTCCTTAGGCTCATTGTGATTGATTTTCTAGTATTTTCTAGTATTACTTCTGATTTTCTAGTATTCTAGAAACTATAGATTCTAGATTCTATACTTCTGATTCAATAGTATTCTGATTTTCTAGTTTTACTTTTCTGAGCTAGCTGACATTGATCACAGGGCATGGGACCTACCTCCTGGCTCAGGTGGTAAAATACAGCTGAAATGCAAAACCACCAGCACAGGCTTAAAGAGGACATTCCCTGAACACTGGTTTGTGTTTCTGCAAACACTGCAGCAGAAGAGTAGTTTGGGAATTTTCCGTTAAAATACATTTATCTAGCAAAAAAAATTTAACTGCAAAACCTAAAATTTTACCCCGAGCAAATCTCACGTAAGGGAGATTAACATGCCCACAGCATGTTATGCAAGTCTTGTGAATGAGTAATGCCAAAAATAGGAAAAATAAGGCATTTTTCCTGCAGAGAAAAGAGGAACAAATGCATCTGGCTGCTCATGTCCCCAAAGGCCCTGCAGGACCCTACACACATCCATTAAATATAGAAGTCAATGAAAATGGAAACTTAAAGTGTCGTGATTCATAGACGCAGGAAACGGGATTTAGCAAAATCTGATTGGTTCACTACAACGGAAAATGTCAAACATGGATTTGGGATAATTTTGATTGACCATTTCCCTTCAACCCATGACACATCCCGTTACCTTGGCTCAAACTGTTTGTCTGATTCTGCTTGAGAAGAGAAACTGAATTTTCCTATTGATTTTCATCCTGTTACAGAAAGTCAATTTCTACAGACATTAATTCCAGCACGATGCACTCTACGAACGTTCAAAGAAAGGTGGAGCACAAAGATAGGAGCGGAATTCACCCGGTGAATTAATTCCAGCATCTAAGCACTTATTTGCAATATTCACCATCTTCATCAATAAACGGGGGGCAAAGTCACACCTACGGCTGACACTACAAAATCCTGGGTTGCAAATGCTTCATTTTCAGCCCTTGCAGGGGGGGTGGGGTGTGGTGTTAAGAGATTTTCAGTGAGTTTAAGAAGAAAAAAAAAAAGACAATTTGTACCAGACTCTCTCAATCCCATCTGCTTCGTATCTAAAGCACTCGGTGTTCCCTGCGCTGACTCACTCGCCTTTGTGTTTGCAGGAGGGAGAGGCAGCATCGCCGCCGCCGAGGAGGGATGGGAGATGGAGAGATACTCAGCAGGAAAGGAAAGGGAAGGGAAGGAGGGTGTGTGTTTGGAAAAAGCAAAAAAAACAGAGAACACTCAAAGCTCGCACGTCTAGCCTAAACAGCTCCCGGGGCAAAGCAGGCAAGATTGATAAATCTTCCTGAGCGGGGAAAGCTGGCTGGGGAGAAGCAGTGAAGGTGGGTTTTTTTTGCCTTGTGGCTCCTCCACAGACCTTCCACTGCAAACCTCAGGGAAGTCAAGGGAAGGTTGTGGGAACTAGGACTTTTCTCCCAGAAACCACGCTTTTTTGGAGCATGGCTGCCGGGCATCAGGTGCTGGAGCCTTTTATGGCTTCCTCGCCTATGATTCTTGGATAAGAACAGCCAAATCTTTGTGCGCTGTCACCAAAACCAAAGAGGACTTCATGACAGTCACAGAAGTCGTGTGGAAGGAGAGATGGTCTGGGATAAAAGGAGGTTCAGCAGCATTTACGCTGACTGAATGACACTGGTGACAATGGGACATGGTGGCCCTGGGAAGGGAGACCCAAACAGTGTTAAGAGACTTGGGCTGCCCTCCCAGCTTGGCCATCAATGTTGCATGCAACCTTGGATAAGTCCCATTTCCATCTGTACATGGGGAATGGTTGCTCTTCTTCAAGAGGTGCTTCAAGTTTCCTGGATGAGGCATTTTATTTAAGATCTAACTTACCGGTTTGATACATGGAGTAAAAGTACACATAGAAAGGAACCCAGACCAACCCCCAAACCAAGGAAAATCTTGTCCTGGACATGCCGGCCCACCTCTTTCACCGACCACCTCTCTCTCACATACAAATCAAGTGCTACCTGAGCAATATTTGACTCTGCCCTGTTGGACACACAATGTCTGCATGGGTTTGGAGCCAGGAGGAATGGGCTTGACCCCTTTTCCAGTGGAGGCCAAGCCCTGTGACCACCTCCCTGTGGGAATGAAGCCTTTCACGGAGCTGCATCACCGCTGGGGAGACAATAACAGCACGGACACAAACACAGCACTTCTGTGCTTAAATACATTTTCCCCCAGAGAGAGCACAGGTTTAAAAAATTGAAATTGAAAAAAAACCAACCCAAAAAAAACCCCACTGAAGAGAAAAATGACCTTATTCAAAGCCAGCTGAACTCAATGGGAAGACTCCCCCTGAATTTCAATGAGCATCAGCGAGGCCCGTGGGGCTGGATTAACATAAGAGCTGGGAGGAAGATTTCCAGGTGTTCCCCACATCCAGGGCCAGGTTTTCCAAGACGACTCAGCACCAATGTGTTTTGCCCTCCAGCTCCATAACGTGTTTTACAGCAGGGCAGCCTGGCAGTGGCAAGAAGAGGTTCTGCACTGTGTAGGAAACCCTGGCCACCCAAGATATACGGATATATCTTTCTAAGGGAGTTTATCTCATTTTCCATCCGTGGCAGAAGAGATGCCACTCGATTCATCCCAGATGTGCCCACCTGGCTGAGACACACACCTGTGTTGCCAGGGCAGGCACTGGTGCAGGATTCTCCTCCCCAGCCAGGCTTGTCATGTCTTGTTTTGGTCTGGGAAAGCCTGGATTGCACCATCACTGCTGGGCAGGGATGGGGATGGGATGGCATGGCATGGCATGGGGAAGAGATGGCAATGGAGATGGGATAGGAATGGGATAGTCATGGGCATGAGGATGGGATAGGGATGGACATGGATTATGGTGAAGGGATAGGGATAGGCATGGGGAAGGGATGAGATTGAGATGGGGCAAGCAGGAGCTAAAGGTGAGACCTGCTCTCCTGTGTAGGAATGTAGGCAGATGGATGTGCATCAACCCACAAAGCTGCAGCCCCTCTTGGTATGGGCAACTTGGCTCTTGTGCTGGGGAAAAAAATTCCTCCCAGACTCCCTGTGTCCTCTCTGCAGATCTGGACCAGGAGGAGGGACCAAGAGGTATGTTTCTGAGCTACAAAAATTTCCCATCTCAGGAGCCTCAGTTACAGTATTCCCAGTCTCATGTGGCCAGACCCCATGAACACTAAAGAAAGAGCAGCAGTTAACTCTTAATACTGCAATTACTCCTGCTATTGTTGGTGGATGAGCTTTCATCATCATGCTTGATTTCAACCAGCACAAAACCAGGAGCAAATCCCACCAAAATCTCATGAAACCATTGCTGGGTCTATCAGAAGGCAATGAGCACGGCTGGGAAGGCAGTGACATTTGCAGGAGGTTTTATACAGCTGGGAGGTATTTAACTCTTTCTCCCAGCAAGTTATTAAAAAAAAAAAATAATAAATGTGTATTTGAAAGAGCTGAGAGAGAAGGAAAACAAATCAGGGCTGATTGCACTAATTACCAAAAGCTCTATAACTCGGTTAAAGTCTCTGAAAGAAGAGGCTTCATCTTCAGCTCCCAGGGACATGTATAGCTGCACTAGCTCTTGTTATTTTAATGGGGACCTGGATTTGAATGGCAATCCAGTTCTCCGTGCTGCTTTGGATTGAATACAGCTCCTGCCATGGGAATCCCGCTAATGAGAGCAGGATCTGTCTCGCTCCCAATCCAAATCCAACACCTGACCTGGAGCCAGCATGGCCATGAGAACCTGGGTACCGCCTCACCAAAGACCTAAACACTGCCTTTTCAATCTCCCCCCGTGCTTTCATCATCCTTCAGCTGAAATTTTTAGTGAATCCCTAGAAGTAGCCCATCCAAATCATTTATTTATGGGTTTATTGCCATGACCTGGTTAAGACTCGAGGTCATTGCAAAGGCACCAGCGTAACGCAAGGCACAGCCAGCCCAGACCCTGGCCAGTGCTGGGTCTTAAATACGTAAAGACATTCTCATCAGCATTATTTCTGTATTAATTTCTTTAAATGCCAAGCTGTATGTTTTAGAATACACAGCTGTCTTTGTTCAGAACAAACCAAAAATAGCAGATTTTCCTCTGCTTAGCTGGGTGTTAAATTATTTACATTTCAAACCCCATAAGTAGAAACAATGACTGCATTTCCAGAGCCTGCTCCTGCTGTCAAATACCCTTTTCTCTTCTGCAACCTAATTTAGGCTTACTTTTTAGAGTCGCAGTTTAGCTCCATTTTCAATTATATTAGAGGAACCAAGATTTCGGGCCATTATCTCATCATCTCCATGAGTAGTGACAAGACATGTTCTCTGTGAAGGCAAAGATAGTCCTCATGGTGCCTGCACAGGCGGTGGCCTGTGGCCAGGGATGCTTGGCCATGGGGAAAAAGATTCAACCCCTGTGGTCCCTTTGGGTTCGGGCCACATGAAGATGCTTTGCTTCACCCATGCAGGATGTCCTTGTCCCCTCCAGGAGCAGCAGGGATCTTCTCCAGGGAGATGTGATGGCAGAGGGCACTGCCCATGGGGGCTTGTCCTCTCTGTGTCCTTTTTCTGGGGCCACCAATGCTGGTGGTGGTTGCTGGGGTGCTTGTGCCATTGGGATGCCAAGCCTGGAAAGGAGGACATGGCCACTGAAGGAAACCCACAAGAAACCACACTGCCATGGAGGGTACAGAAAGCCCAAGGAGAAACACCAAAGTGTAGCAGGATGCTACATATACCCTGAGATACTTCTCCTGGTCAGGACTGCGACAATACACGCAACACCTGGAGACCAGCCCAGGTCAACAAAGCTGCTTTGGCAGGGGTGCAAGTTGGGACCCGAACAAGAAAAGACTTCAAATATCATGTAATTTCACCGGGACACTTCTTTGATGGGCTGGTTGAGCCTCAGCACAGCTTTACCAAACCCCCAAGCTCCCCTTGGCACCTCCTCACCTCTTGCTCGCCCTTGGCCAGGTGCTTTGCTCTGCTTCTGCCAAAACCCTTGCGCAAGAGGCAACCACCTTTGCCCCGTTCCCAGCTCAACCCCTGTGTGTGTTACTGCTGACACGGTGACTGCCTGCCCAAACCAGCTCAACGTCTTGACCAAGGAACACAAGACTTTGGGTCCTTTTCTGCATCAGTTCACCGAAAGTCATTATAATTTGTTGCTCTGGTAGCAGACCAGCACCCCAACAGCGCACACTCTTCTTGGACCCTTATAAAAGGAAAAATCTCGCATCTAAATGGAGTCAGCCAGCCCCTGTGATTTTTATTACCAATCTTCTGATACTTGGAATTTTTCATAAAGCTGCGGCTCTTGGATGCAAGTAATTAAGCGAGGCTCTCAGCTTTCACTGAGAAATGAGGAGAAGTTTCTAGCCCTCCCGTTTTAGAAAAAGCTGGAAAATGTGCCTGAAGGCACAGACTCCAAAAGGCAAATTAAAAGAACCAATATGCTTTATTTCTTTTTAAAACAATTGTGATTTAGGAACAGGAATGGGGAGGTTGGTTCATGATTTATAGATTCAGCACTTGGCAACTCTCCAGTCTCAATGATGGCTCCATCCAGAGGGACCTGGGGCTTTCTGAGAGCTGCTCAGTGGTTTTCACCTAGTTCTGAGCAGCGCTTTTAAACAGAAACCCCAGAAAAAGCCTATAAAAGACTGATTCTACAGTAGGCACAACTTAAAAACAGTACATGCCATCTTATAATCTGGTTAAATCTGATATTTTATATAGTTAAATTCAAACGGGAGACAACAACATCCTCCTGACACCCACCCTTTAAGTATTTATAGGTGTTGATCAGATCCCCCCTCAATCTTCTCCAGACTAAAACAACCCAAGTCCCTCAGCCTTTCCTCATCAGAGAGCTGCTCCAAGCCTCTCAACATCTTTGTATTCCTGCATCACATCTTCCCAGCGATGGGGCAGGACCGATTCCCACATCCCTTCCCCCTCCCTTTGTATTTAGTTTACTTTTATTTAGGAATAACTCATCAGAGGCAGCTGCAAACAAAACAAAACCCCACCAAAGCTCCTCTGCCAGCAAACCAAGAGCCTGGCTTTGCTCCTCAGATGGTTTAAACCAGAGCTTGGGCATGATTGGGATGTAACTGGCATAAAGAAGAGGATGTCAGACCTAGGGCTGTTGGGGAAGGCCATGTAAACAGCTCCACCTTAAAACTGCAGAAAACACCTTAAGCTTTCTGCTGGCCTCCTGCCACCGAAACTGCTCCAGGCTGAGCTTTAATCAGGAGGAAGCCTGTGCTTTGCACAGTGGGTGGAAGGGGTGGCCAGAAGGACATTTCTCCATTGATTTTTTAATTTTAAAAGTTTGTTCCTTGGGTGCTGGTGGTTTTTTCAAGGCTTTTTTTTTTTTTTTCTTCCCCTTGACACAATAAATTTCAAATTGATTTTGCAATCCTCTCTCCCTTTCAAAGGTAATTGAGCTGAGAAGTTTCCTTCATTTGTCCCCCTGGCTTCTCCTGGTCCCCTTTAATGCTCTTGGAAAGGGGTTTCCACAGCTGGGCCATGGGCAGGGACACAGCTCCATCCAAGGAACCCCAACAGGGAGGAGACACATCCTTGAGGCTGAGGACCCCCAAGGAGGAGACACATCCTTGAGGGTCCTCAGATGGAGCCTGGGTGACCTTTGCAAAGCACCAAAGCTCCCTTAGCCCAGGGCTTTGTCCCCAGTTCATGGTTCTCCCTCCAGCCCAGCTGATGAGATGGTCTATTTTTCACCAGGCATTTCCTGCTAATCAGACCATTAGACCTTGTGCTGATTAACCAGCTAGTTCTCAATTTAATTAAAACATGCTCTTTTTTTTTCTTCCCCTTTTCCTTCAGAGCCAGAGGTTTCAGTCATATTTTATTCTGATCCTTCCAGATCTGATTGGCCTTAGCCATAAGAGTCAGGGGGAAACCAAAGCAATCAATCCTTTTCCCTTTGCTGGGGATGGGGGGGTATAAAAAAAATATCTATTATTATTTCCCCAGGGAGGCTGCGGATTTTTCTAAGGCTGCTTTACACCAGAGCCTGAAGATCTCAAAAATGTTCATCCTTAATTTCACAGGGTTGCTCCCTTTCATTAAAAAATTGCAGTGGGAAAACCATGCCAGGCACAAAACCAACATCATTATGTAGAGAAAGCGATGTAGGGCCAGATGCTGATGGGAAGGCAAAGCTGATCAGTGGTTTGGGGTTTGGTTTCTCTACCCAAGAAGGGTCTGCTTGGTCCTGCCATGCCCATAAGCAAGCACTGAGGTGGGATTGTATGCCATGGCACAGCCTTTGCAGATGACACTGTGGTTTGGTTTTTTTAGGCTGCTGGAAAACGGGATTCTCCAGCAGCCAGGCAGGAATTTTGGGTGGGGAGAGACGTGATCTGTCGCAATTAACCCCAAGCAGCGGGTGCAGAATAACAGAAATGTTCAAATTTTATTTTTTTATTTTTTTGGTGAAAAAGAACAAGCACTTGGCTCACCTATGGTGGTATCACAAGATAGAGAAAGGGGATGCTGAGGACAGCAACACCACGATGCCCAAGCCCGGCTCTGCTGCACCCATGGAGCATCAATCCCACTGCGGGGGAATTTGGGACAGGGCTCTTTTTTTAAGAAGTAAGGCCTTGGTATCTCATTACCAACCTCAAAAATATTTGGCTCTGACTTCCCTTTGAGGTTTGGGCTAAGGCCAGGGACTCCAGCGAAAGAAAAGTCAAAGCTAAATAAACGAGTTCAGGTTCAAACCTCTCCAGCCCTGGCCACGGGGCGTTCCCCTGCACCGCCCGGGGTGCTGGGAGAGCCCTTCCACAGAGAAACTGCTGCACAAAAGGGGTTGGGAAGTATTTTCCAGAGGCAGCTAATGGCCTGGGTTATTTTATTTTTGTTTTTTGAAAGATGAAAGACACAAAAAAAAAGAACAACCAACAACAACAAAAACCCCAAGCTAATAATTTGCTCCTCTGCTTTCCCCCGTGATGGGAAGCTGCTCCTCTTGGGATTTATTTCTTCCCTCTGCACCTGACTATATTTCCCACAATGGCACAACGTGGTTTATCCCCCTCCACTAGTGCAGGTGTGCGTTTTTTAAAGCATTTTCCACTTTGGATCTGCTTTGTGCTTCCCACTGTAGGGCTACAGTGGTTTGCACTCGGAGGAAGCCACATCCCTGCTCCTCTTGCACCCAGGGTTAAACCTGGAAGCAGAGATTTGAACTGAACCCTACATCATCCCCACAGCCCCAAGCCTGGGTGAAACCACTTTTTTTAAGCTTTGAGAGCATTGAGGCATTTTTCTCTCTGCTCTGTGTGCAGACCTTCAGTAGGTCTCCTCTACCTCCTTCTCCCACCATCAGATCCCGCAGAGCTTCAGGAACAACACAGCCAGCTACTGCTTTTTTTTTTGTTTCAGATATTGCTGCCATGAGGAGCAATGTCCATCTTCCCCAACACATATTGCAAATTGCCAGGCAGAAATAAACAAAACATGGATTCACACACTGGAAATGATTGGATGGGATCGTGTTCAATCCCAGTGGGAATATCCACACTGGAGGTGGTGTGCCCCAGCTCTCTGCTGTAATTTTGGCCATCCCTTATGAGCTCCACTGGGATGAGGGTGGCGTCCAGGTCTGGCAAGTTTTCCACAGGTAAAATTCCCTGCCTTTCGCATTTCCACTGAAGGACCTGCACCACGGTGTGTGCACAGATTTGTGAGAGCAAGAGCAGAGTGTGCTCATATAGGATTACCGAATGATTTGAGTTGGGAAGGACCTTAAAGACCATCCAGTTCCAACTCCCCTGCCCTGGGCAGGGACATCTCCCACCAGACCAGGTTGCTCCAAGCCCCATCCAGCCTGGCCCTGAACCCCTCCAGGGACGGGGCAGCCACAGCTTCTCTGGGCAACCTGTTCCAGGGTCTCACCACCCTCACAGCAAAGAATTTCTTCCTAATATCTCATTTAAATCTCCCCTGGTGATGGTTTAAAACCATTACCCTTCATCCTACCACTCCACTCCCTGCTCAAGAGTCCCTCCCCATCTCTCCTGTAGCCCCCCTTTAAGGACTGGAAGGGACTCTAAGGTCTCCCCGGAGCTTTCTCTTCTCCAGGTTAAAAAACTTCAACTCTCAGCCTGTCCCCACAGTAGAGGGGCTCCACCCCTCTGATCATCTGAAGTGTTTGTAGATGTTCTTGCATCCATGGGCTGTGAGCAAGCGAGATGCTTTGGAGAGTCATCTACCAGCGAGACGTTGGCGCGCTGCACTGGTAGCAGTATTTTTTCTGCTTGAATTCCTGTAACATCAGCCAAATAAGGAGGGATCGCAAATGATCACAAAAAAAAAAAAAAGCAAGGGAACTCCTAGGGTTCAACATGCTGGGAATATCAAGCTACTGTCTGGAAAAANATTTGAGTTGGGAAGGACCTTAAAGACCATCCAGTTCCAACTCCCCTGCCCTGGGCAGGGACATCTCCCACCAGACCAGGTTGCTCCAAGCCCCATCCAGCCTGGCCCTGAACCCCTCCAGGGACGGGGCAGCCACAGCTTCTCTGGGCAACCTGTTCCAGGGTCTCACCACCCTCACAGCAAAGAATTTCTTCCTAATATCTCATTTAAATCTCCCCTGGTGATGGTTTAAAACCATTACCCTTCATCCTACCACTCCACTCCCTGCTCAAGAGTCCCTCCCCATCTCTCCTGTAGCCCCCCTTTAAGGACTGGAAGGGACTCTAAGGTCTCCCCGGAGCTTTCTCTTCTCCAGGTTAAAAAACTTCAACTCTCAGCCTGTCCCCACAGTAGAGGGGCTCCACCCCTCTGATCATCTGAAGTGTTTGTAGATGTTCTTGCATCCATGGGCTGTGAGCAAGCGAGATGCTTTGGAGAGTCATCTACCAGCGAGACGTTGGCGCGCTGCACTGGTAGCAGTATTTTTTCTGCTTGAATTCCTGTAACATCAGCCAAATAAGGAGGGATCGCAAATGATCACAAAAAAAAAAAAAAGCAAGGGAACTCCTAGGGTTCAACATGCTGGGAATATCAAGCTACTGTCTGGAAAAATAAAAGAAAAAAAAAAATGCTGTTGATTCTTTCCTGCAGCCCCTGACATATAAATTAGGTAACTAACCTGACCTGTGACTGTTTCTCCAAGAGACCGGCTGAGACATGACAAATATGCCTTTCAACATACCAGGGCTGATTACTAAGAGCACTATGGGAATAGCTGGGAGCCTCACAGCTACATTATGAAAAACAAGATGTCATTTAAGGCAGACCGGGCCACTCCTGGAGAGCCCTCGGGTCCCATCTACCCAGCTGGGAAGGAGCTGTGCCAGGATCCCTTGGCGCAGAGGGATGGGTGATATTCATGCCATCCTTTGGGAAAACACTCTCATTCATAGGAAAAAGACTTTGGACTGTTTTTTGTTGGAGGGGCTCTTTGCTGGCCATTGCTCCATCCCTAGAGGGGTTCAAGGCCAGGCTGGATGGGGCTTGGAGCAACCTGGTCTGGTGGGAGGTGTCCCTGCCCAGGGCAGGGGGATTGAACTTGATGGTCCTTAAGGTCTCTTCCAACCCAAACCATTCTATGGTTGTCATGAGCACAGGGTGCCTCATCGAGCTGGATGGAGGTGGATTCCCCTTCTACAGGGGCCAAGGGCTGCAGCACTCAGGATTCTAACCTCCCCATTCCCAAAGCCATGCCATCAGTATTGCTACTGATAAAAGCAGCTTTCCAGGCATATAAAAAAAAAAAGGAAAAAGGGAAAAAAACCCAAAGCTTTGTTGCCGTCACACTGGATTTATTGCATGTTGACAGACCTCGGAATGGGGAGCTCCTACTACCCCCCCGACGTCGCTGAATCACTCCTGGGAAACGTTGGGTTCAGCACTCACCGGGAAGGGGCAGGGCAGAAAATACGTGTTTGAACTATCCCTTATCTGCATGAAGGCCATAAAACCTGTACATTTGACCCAAAGCCCGAGCTATAAAGTGGCCAGACTCCCTTTCAGGCTCCTATTCCTCCTCCCCCTATCCTGCCCGAGTCATTCCAAGCCTTGAGTTTCAACAAGCAATTTCACAACCCGTGGCTTTGTTTCAAAGGGTGACCAAACTGCAAATCAGCCCCTTCAAATCCCCAGTCATGCGCTTTACATTAAGCAATTAAACCGAGCAATAAATATCACTTTGTTGTGAGCGAGCCTCCATTTCCTTTTCTATTTTAATAACAATAATGGTCAAACTTCTGTTTAAGAAGCTGTTTCTGGTTCTATTCGGAAATGTGCCAACCTATTCAGAGATGCACAGGATTCTGTATGGAGAGGTAATAGCTTTTATTAAGCCAAATTGTATAATTAGTGAAAAAAAAACCCAGCCAAGCTTTCAGGCACATAAGCCCTTCTGCAGGTCTGGGAGGGGGGGAGGCGATGCTCCTTGCAGCTGCAGAACAGCTGTATGTTGGGTATTGCCCTAGACCAGGTTTTTTTGATCAATATTGTTCTACTTTGGGGCTTGGTGACTCTGTGGAGGAATGGGCATCACCTCCCAGACTGGGCTGGGTTTAGAGGGGGCAGCTTCAGTTTGGGTGATGTGAATCCTCAGGTTACACTGAGCTTAGTTGCAAGGTTCAGGTACTTTTTTTATTTTTTGTAATTTACTTTTTTGCAGATTTGAATTTATCTTACAACTTTTGGACCGAACATAGCTTCTCTGACCTACAGCAGCCACCTCTCATTTGGTGTTGCAGCCATATGAACAAAAATCTGTGTTAAATATACGTGGCCTGTATCCCCTGTCGTGCACAAAGAGCTCAATTTTTTTTAAAAACAACAACAAACCCAAAACATAAATTTCTGAACATCTGATACAGGCACATGTGATTCCCGCAATTTCTTCTGGCACAGCCTTTGCTTCCTCTTTCAGACTGGAAACCTCTTGGGGCAGGGACCATGGTTTTAATTATACACAGCTCCCAGCTGAGCAAAGCCATCAGTCCCTATTAAGTGAATAAATAATTACTTCAGTGAAGCACAACTCAGTCCTGGCTCAAACCCATTACCGAAGCGTTAGTAGGTCACGGCATATTTATAAGCACAACTTAAATAAGACATGGGGATTGGACAACCCATCAGCAAAAACGTCAAATTAGCCTCCAAATCCTGTGATGTATTTTGGTGGCAGATGCTCTGGTTTATTAGCGGCACATAACCAACTTTATCCACCACTGCAGGAGCACAGGGCCATGTCAGTGGACTCCACATGAGGATGTCCAAACATGTTCTTCAAAGATCTGGGGAGAAGAGCCAGGTGAAGCTGCTGGCATCTCACAGCACAGCTGGCCTAAGCCAGTAGGATCAACCCCTTTTCATCAAGAGATCAGATCCCACAAAAAGGCACTGTGGTCCTGGACTGCTCCCAACACCCACATCACGTGGATTTAAAGCCTGAGAGAGGATTCTAAGGATAGAGGATCCTAAGATACACCATCCCTGGAAGTGTTCAAGGCCAGGCTGGATGAGGCTTGGAGCAACCTGCTCTGGTGGGAGGTGTCCCTGCCCATGGCAGGGGCATTGGAACTTGATGATCTTGAAGGTCCCTTCCAACTCTAACCATTCTATGATTCTATGATCTCCATGCCCATGCCCCATCACAGCCTCATTGTTCTTCTTTATGCCTGCAAGCTCCTGAACTGGATCTATCCATAGTTTCCATCTGTGATCAGACCCTGGAGTAATAAACAGACCAACTACCCCCCTCCCATGAAGACTCACACCCTATAGGTTTTTTCTCATCTCTCACATCCAGCTCTAGAGAACAACCAAGGTTTTTGGCACACAGCCACTGCCATCATGTTGGATGGTCCCCCTGGCCAAGTCCCAGATCATCATCTCCCATGACAGTGTCTCCTGCCATAGCTCAGGCTCCCTCTTTGTTGGCAATAGCTTTTCATCAGGCATGAGAGCTGCTGGCCCCATTCCTCCTCACCCCGCACTGCAATATTCCCTATTTTATATCACTCCAAAGCTTTTCAACAGCTTTTTCAGATCACTTTCAGCCCAAGGCTCCATGCCCAGTCACGCTGGACATCACTCCATGGGTTTCTGGGCTACTCTGCCATCTCAGACACACTTCCCTCTTACTCAGAGTTTTATCACCATGATTTGGCCCAAAGTTGCCGTTGCCTTTATGAGCTGTTGGGCTCACTTGGGCATTAAACAGCCAAGTCCCCAGTTGCTTTCATCATCCCATAAGTCACCATGGGGCTTCTCTCTAGTTCATGCCTCTCCCTGGCACCAACCAGACTTGGTGACCCCAAGCTTTATAAGACAGATATCACATTATGGATGTTTTACCCAGGAGGTTACACAGAATATCCACTTCATGCCACCAAATGCTACGTGCAGGATTGTTCAAAGAATTAAAAAAAAAAAAAAGGACAGAAATCACAAATACTATAAACACACAGCGGGCTGACATCAGAAAAGTCTCAGGACTCGCACAGTCAGGAATCTTTTTCCAGGTAAAAAGGCTGAGATTATTGCAGGAAGTCAGAGAACAATGCTTGACTATTTAAGGACAACAGTGTTTCCTTTCTGAACATCAGCATCATTTATTTGTCTTGGAGTCCGGCCAGCCAACATGTGATGTCTGCTCTCATGTTAAGGTGGAAAAGCATTTGCAAGAACTTGCTCAACGTTACCAAAATGTCATTGGCGCATCTCTCTATTCATGTGCATTAATGCCTCGTAAACCATCTGTAATGTCTGCAAGATGTTAAGGAGACCAGAAATATCAATGAGTTCAAAAAAACTGTAGAATTCAGGGAAAACAAAGTCTATTGAGGATGATTAAAATCCAGTGTCCCAGACTAGTGGCAGCTGGGAATATACTGCTTGACCACTATTGCCTTGTCCTAATACTCATCCCAAGCCACCCAGCAACAGCCACTGAATAAAAGCAGGATATAAATGGGCTTTGTGGTGATCCAGTGGGATGTCTTCACACCAACCTGCACGCTTCCAAGCCCCACTTTTTCCTGAGCAGGGCTGCAACCAGCCTCTGTGCCAATCCCACCGCCAATTCCTGATCTCCTCCACCATCACCACATCGGATTGCAAAGCAACATCCAGAGCTAACCACATGCTGGCTTCAGAGGCTTCGTTACCATCACACATAACAAATACTGAACTCTAAACAGTTATCAGGCTGGCTGAGGCACTGAGGAAGAGATGGGGAATGTGGTGGTCACATTCTGCTTCCAGACAAGAAGAGGTCTTTCAGCCTCCATCAGTTCTGGGCTGCAGCATCTCTGCTATGGAAAGTTTTAACTGACCTCTAACCAGCTTTCTGTTTCTTCCAAGACCGCTGTTGGAAGGGCCTAAAAAAGCTTTCAAGTTCCTATTTTTGAGAATGGCACCCTTTCAGCTGGAAAGCGTGGCAGAGGATGACACGAAATGGGAATGTTATCTTCTCAAAGCCTGCTAAAAGCAACAGCTCTTTTCCAAGCCCTGAGCTGAGTACGTAGGAATTTTTTATCTAGCCTTCATACCCCACCGAGAAGAAAGGGCTCTTCCCCACAATTCAGCAAGGCAATGAAGTCCTACAGCATTAGTTAAAAACAAGTTAAATGACAAGGAATAAGTGGAAGAAAGGGACATCAGGTCCCTACAGTTTGCTCACAGGTTGGTGTCACCCTTTCCATGGGGTACAAGGAGCTCAACCAGCTGAGCACTTGCATCCCTACACATGGATGTGGTCAGGGCACTTCATTCTTTGATGGGACAGGGAATTTCATTCCTGTGTTGATGAGCTGGTACGGCTGCTCCCCCCTTATTTTCCAAAAAAAAGTCTGCAAGTCCACACAGAGCAAGGAATGAGAAATAATTTCATAACAGTAGCACAGCTCTTCCTAGGCTTTATCTCCCACCTCACACACCATGTAAAAAACACTTCCCACCACTCGATCATGAAAACAGAGCAAAAAGCCTAAAATGCAGGTGACAGACCAGGGGCCAGTCATCTGGGTTTGGTTACACCAAGTTCAGTAGCTCACAAGACAGCACAGGGTAAACTCTATTCACATAAGCTGTTAAAGAGTATTTCCAAATATTAACCCCAGCAGCAGACATCACCAGACACAACACAAAAAAAAAAAAATCCAAGCTTTTTTCTCTGCAAATCAAGTTCCCATGGAATAAACAATTTAACCCTTTCTATAAACCAGAAGTCAAAAATCCACAGCAATGAGGCTAAAAAGGCGGTGGGGCAGGAAAATAAAATGGATGAAGCTGAAATAACAATGTGGATATAATAGTGATTTGGACAGCACTGCAGAAATGACACAAAACTGGCTGGATTTCTGCATCTGATTGCTTTGCAGCTCCTGGCCACACAATCTTTACAGAGGAACCAGCCTCTGTCCACTCGTCTCTTCTGCTTTTCCTCCAGTTTCCCCTGTGCTGTCCTCCCAGCTCCGCAGCCAGATAAAACTGCCTTGGCACTTACTCCATCAGAGGTAAAAATGCTTTTCTCTAGTTTTTAATTTAAAAAAGCACAACCCAACCCAACCCTGCCTCAACCCAAACACACATCTCCCATCCATGTGCTAAACAGCTTAATTTCCTTCACTTTCACTGCCCTGCAACTACTTCTATGCACTATGTCACCACCCATGACATCAATTGCTCAAGGCCCTCAGTAATGAATTGTAAAAAAATAAAAAGTATTAAAAATACAGGCCACTTCCCTGACTAAGGGTTAGTTGTAGTGCAGGAGAAGGAGAGAAAGGGGTGTTTCTTTCTTCTGCTTCCTCCAGACAGCCCCCAAAGCCCCCAGTCTGGGGAACTTGTTGGCTTTGGCTTCGTTTCCAGCCAGCCTGATCTGGGAACAAGTATCCCACAGCCTGCACTCCTCTGATCTTGATTTACAAGGGCCTGAGAGGCCTGATTAAAAAATCAGAAGTTCTGAAGCAATGCTAGCATTGCTCTGCAGCAAACTTTCCTCCTTAGTCACCCATTAGGGGACTGCAGACTGTTAATGAGTCTCCTGCTGCTTTTCGGTACTGTTTCGTGGTCAGAGCCCTTAAATTCAGATTGAGTTTGCAACCTCATTAGGTTTCTTTCCTATTTCCCCCCATTTCTAGTCTTCTGAGGCAGGTTTTTGTTCTGAAGGTTAGTCTCAAATTGATAGATTAACCTCACTGAGGACATGGTTACATTTGAAAGTTACATTTCTTCCTTATTGCTGCATTGCTCCCGGAAGTACTTTTAGTATCACAGAGGATCTAGAGTCTCATAGTACTTAAAACTTACCTGCTTACATGAAGAACATGTTGTCTCTCTGAAGAGCGTTGTTCCTCTGTCTCTTCTTCCTCCATTTCATGCCAGTGTTGGGCAGTCCTTCATCCAAGGATGCAGGAAAACAGCAGACTGCTCTATAGCACCAACACTCATCCTCCTCAAAGCTAGGAGAGCTTATTCTGGGCTGGTGGGATGGCTGAAGAACACCAAGGACATGCTGGTACCACCATCTGCTTAAGACTCACTCAACAAAACCCACCTAGATCCTGGACTTCCTTGCCTTGCTAAAGAAGTTAAATAGATTGACTTAAAGCCCCTTTGCTTTTAAGCAAAGGCTATTAGTGTTCCCCTAAGAAAAAAATAGAAGAACCCTAATTCTGCTGAGAGACTACAGGGTAAGAGAGGAAAAGTGGAAAAATCTCATCTTGGAGACCCTCAGTCCCTTTATCACAGAATCACCTAGGTTGGAAGGGACCTTTTAAGATCATCAAGTCCAACCAATGGACTTGGAGAAGTCTGGAGAAGTCTGAGCTGCCCTAATTCCTAATTGCTCATAGGTTTGTGTGTATCCTCACAATAGCCCTAAAAAATTAAAAGGAAATACGGATTCCACCTTGTGCTCCAAGAACTGAGGTGCATAAGATGTGTGAGGGCTTGCTAATGAGAAACGCAGGGCTCTGACCTGCTTGTGGTGAGACAACCTGCAGGAGAGCCGTAAGTGACTGTGGTCCCTCCAGGTGTCCCTGCATCAATCTGTCTGAAGCTTTGCTAAAACACAGCTTTCCCCTCAAAAGAACAGGGTTCCCCAGCACTGGCCTAAACCACAGCTTTAACCCAGAGCTTCAGACCCATCCTGTGAAAGGCTGAGGTGCACCAGAAGACCACCCATCCTGTTTTCCCTTTTTTCACGTGGGACATACCCCCTGGCTGCAGAAATACCTCGATGCTCCAAACCGTCTTTGGGAACACTAAAACAGGAGATGTCTCCTGAGAAAGGCTGTGACGCAAGTTGTAATCATCCAGCTTCTGCTGCTCTGCGCTATCGGATGTGAGAATAAAAAGCAAGAGCACTCCTGGGGTGCACCACTTGTTGGCCACCCTACAAAGCTTGATGGCAACCCAGCCCTCCTGGTCCCCCGAGGCTGCCATGGGGAATGGTGTGGGTGATGCTGCAAGGGCTTGGGGATGCTCGTGTTCCTCCACGAGCTGCAGGTCACTGTCGATGGAGGTGGATCACCCTTACCTGGTGGTGATGAAGAGGTTACAAAGCCCGTGTGGTGACTGAGTTGAATCCACTCACCCTCAAGGAACCTCGTTTATTCTTGGAGAAACGAGGGAAGCGTGACAATACATAATCCTACCTCTTCTAGATCCGTGAGATACAATTAAAGCCACCAAAGAACCTGCTTAATGGCTCACTAATACATGAGGTCCGACAGATCTTGGAGCAAATTTAAATGTATTTAGCTGGGACGTTAGAAAGTGGGAGAAAGGAGAAGAAAAGAAAAATAGGATCATATCACGTGGCTCCTCTTAGCTTTCGCCTTGGCCCCCTGAATGTTTCCACAACAGCAGGAGCACGACTTGGCTGTAAATCCACATTATGCAATAACAATTTCTTTGTTTCCTCTCACTTTAAGGTTTAGCGACAGGGAAGGAAAATAAGAAAAAAAAAACCACCACACAACACCCAACCACCTCATATATAGAAACGTAGAGAAGGGGAGGCGGGAGGGGGATGGGAACATTAAGACCATGCTGAATCCCTTTGAGCTATTAATGGAGAATTGCATAACCGCTGCCGCGGGGTTGCTAGGTTTTACCACGTCCCTGTGCTGTGTTAAATATTAACAGGGCTTGGATTTTCGGTGGCATCTCTGCTGCCGAGGAGCCTGGATACGGCCCCGCCAATCCCAGCCGCTGGCTGGGTTTCCATGGAACCAAGCAGAAACCCCTTCTCCTCATTCACCACCAGAACATCCCCTCCCAGCGCCTCAGCTAAATCCGTCTCCCCAAACGAAGCGGAGTGGGTTTTTGGGCCATGGATGTGTGTGTGTTGGCTTCGTGTTGAATTAAAAAAAAAAAAAGCAGCAAGGTTTAAAAATGATGCCTGGCAGAGTCCCACGGTGCTTTTAACCCTCATGTGCCCAGCTCTGAAACTGGTGCAGGTGGACTCCTCCCAGTGCTTCAGGGGGGAAAGGTGGGGACAAACGCTTTTCAGCAGTGCCTGGTGCAATAGGACAAGGTGTAATGGTTTTAAAATGAAACAGGGTAGATTCAGACTAGACAGCAGGAAGATATTTTTGATGTTGAGGGTGGTGAGAGCCTGGCCCGGGTTGCCCAGAGAAGCTGTGGATGCCCCATCCCTGGAAACGCTCAAGGTGTGGTTGGACAGTGCTCTGAGCATCCTGATCTAGATGCTCAGATGATGAAAGATGTCCCTGCTCCTTGCAAGTGGGTTGGATTAGATGGCCTTTAAAGGTCTCTTCCAACCCAAAGCCTTCTATGATTCTGCAATTCTCCCCCAGTGCCTCCTCCTCTACCTTCCTCCTATTTCCTGGCTTAAATTAGACTGTGAGATCTGCATTAGATATGCAAAAAAATAGATAAAATACCTCCTTTACAGTGGGTTTGCCTTCTTTTCCCCCAGTAACATAACTCTCATCAAAACCTTTCAGATTTACATTTAAAGCACTTTAATGGAGTTAATGGTGCAGATTTTCAACACATTGGCTTCATGGGACCAGTTTACATCTGTGCTGGGACCAGTTCTCATCCATGCTGGATGCTGAGAGCCTTTGCTTACTATTGCTCTTCAGAGGAGGGCAGCCCGAGATGCTGAAGATCTGCATATTCAATCTCCATGTGAGCTCAAACAGCTTTTTGTTATGTCTCTAATTAGGCTAAGTAGGGTGTTGGATTCAAGTGCTAATTAGAAATGACCACTCTAAAATACATTAGGATATTTCGGGCTGTTTGCATATTCAGGCTCCAGCTCCTGCTGACGGGTTTGTGTGAGTAATGAGACGAGTCCATCCACCTAATCCCTTTTAACCTGTGACATTATAGATTTTATTTCCTGAATTTTTATTTCTTTTTTTTTTCATTTGACAGATGCACTATGTCTAAGAAAATGCATTTCTAGCAAGGGGAATAAGCATGCACAGGGCATGGTGATACCCCCAGGAGAGGCAGGGGCTGGCACTCAGGACTGGTCCAACCCTCTGAAATACCACTAGGATTATCCCCAGTCTGCACAGTACTGAGGAGGGGGTCCCCAGGAGTACCCGGAGGGGGAGAATTTAGCTTCCTAAGGTCACAGGGTAACATGGGCTGAAAGGGGTTATGCCCTGAGATGGGCTAGTGGACATGGTCTCTGATCTCCTCCTCTTCCCTGGAACCATAAAAAGGCAGGACAGAGACCAGGTTGTGATGTTCATGGGCAAATCAGGTGCCTTTGTAGGAATAAATTTAAAAATTTATTGTTAAATTCGGAGAGGGACTCTTTGTCAGGAAGTCTAGTGATAGGACAAGGGGGAATGGTTATAAATTGGAAGAGGGGACATTTAGACTAGATATTAGGAAGAAGTTCTTTGCTGTGAGGGGGGTGAGACCCTGGAACAGGTTGCCCAGAGAAGTTGTGGCTGCCCCATCCCTGGAGGGGTTCAAGGCCAGGCTGGATGAGGCTTGGAGCAACCTGGTGTGGTGGGAGGTGTCCCTGCCCATGGCAGGGGGGTTGGAACTGGATGGTCTTTAAGGCCCCTTCCAACTATAACCATTCTATGGTTCTGTGATTAAACCCCAGAAAGGCTCTTTGCCCAGCAGAGGGGTGACAGACGGGGACAAACATCAGCTGAGCATCCCTGGCACAGGGCAGGATGGGGCCAGACCGGGCTGCTGCCTTTGCAGGACTGGAGGTGCCTGGTTTTGCCCCTCTCTCTCAGCTTCATCTGGTGACTGAGATCAAATCTTAGTCTTTTTCACAGCTATTTTTCCACCTGGCCAAGTTCATGAGCAGCACTGGGGGTGTGCGAGAGGCAGACACAGCAGGGACACGCAGGCAGCCAGTTTAATTATTCCCAAGGGCTGGGTAAAAAAAAGTGGGGAAAAAAAAGAAAAGAAAAAAAAAAAAGGAAAGAAAAGGACAGTGTGTGTTGACTCTGTGCTTGAAAAGAGTCTCTCGGCGGCTTCCAAAAGTGCTGAGCTGGCGTGTGTTTGTTTGCACACATGGGTCTCCATGGAAAAGCTCGTGAGCGCAGAGGAAGACGGCACCAACACGGGCCAAGTCCTGCCCTGCACCTCCCCACCCCCAGTTTTGACTTCTTCATTCAGATATTAAAGCTATAACACGGCTCCTGTTCGATTTAAGGGGGCTGTGAATATCCAGGTTGTGACGCCTCCACTAATGGGGAAGAAAAGGTTTGCTCCAAGCCCCATCCAGCCTGGCTTTGAACCCCTCCAGGGATGGGGCAGCCACAACTTCTCTGGGCAACCTGTTCCAGTGCCTCACCACCCTCACAGCAAAGAATTTCTTCCTAATATCTCACCTAAACCTCCCCTCTTCCAATTTAAAACCATTACCGCTTGTCCTATCACTACACTTCCTGACAAAGAGTCCCTCTCCAACTCTCATATCTCCCCAATCACCACATCGCTCTCACGATGAGGATGCAAATGATCTTGGACAGGTTTAATTATGCCTTAATAAACATCCTGGCTACAGCTACTCCCTCTCCACGTCAGTCACTCTCAGCTTGGTCTGGTTACCACGTTACAACATTAAAAGCTTGCACCAAAAATTCATAAACCTTTGGGCAACACTGGGTTGTTTGAAGCCAGGATCAAAACACCAACAGAATCACAGAATGCTGTGGGGTTGGAAGGGACATCTGGAGATCATCTAGTCCAACCCACTGCCAGAGCAGGTCTTCCTAGAGCATGTTGAATGGGAATATGTCCATGAGGGTTTTGAATGTCTCCAGAGACAGAGACTCCACCACCTCTCCGGGCAACCTCTTCCAGGGCTCTGCCACCCTCAAAGTGACAAGGTTCCTCCTCATGTTTAGATGGAACTTCCTATGTTCAACTTTGTGCTTGTTACCTCTTGTCCTCTCATTGGGCATCACTGAAAAAAGACTGGTCCCATTTCCTGACACCCACCCTTTAGGTATTTATAATCATATTTATGATTATAAAAAAATCCTCCAAACAAGAAGTGCTTTACTCAAAGCATAGGGGTTATTGTAAAGCTGGTGTAAACCCAAGCTGGTCTAGGTCCAGCACTGGTCTGGCTCCTGTTCAGATTAATTTCTGAAGTCAAACCAATGAACCTCCAACCTCCGGTACGTTTATAGGGGATAAACACGGACATATCTATGGCTTAACAGAATCATAATTTCTGCCCGAATGCTTTATTATTTGAAAATCGTAAATAAGATGAAGTGAAAAGGACAAGCCCCTTTAATCTATGAGTGGTGTGCTAAATGACGGCCGTAAATCTCTGCTGGCTCCTTGGCAGGTACAGCTGATTTGCACTCCCAAAAATGGCAGTGATTTTTATCCCACAAACCACACTGAAGGTGTGGAGATCAGCTTTTTGAGAAAAAGAAAAAACCCAATCTCAAAACCCCTACTCTTCTCTTGATTGGGCTTGGATGGGAATAGTTAGGGAGGCACCACAAAGGGACTGGGAGTATCTTGCCTTTCCAGTGGAGGAAATGCCCACCCTGTGCTGGCCATGAACTTTGTCAGGCTGCCTTCTTATCACCTCCTCTGCATTTCTTATCACTCCTCATCTATTTATTGCTCTGCTTTGCATGCTTTTCTAGCCTGGTAGACAAGGCCGTCTCAAGGCCGACGTGTTTGGGAGTCCTTGAAAAAGTTCCCACCCTCAGCAGGGAGGAGGCCATCTGTGCCACCAGCCCTGCAGGCTCCCCTCCAGCGCGGGGGACCAGTTTTGGTGAGTTTCATGGGCAATCTTGAGACCCACGTGTCTACAGGAGATGGTCACGCTGCTGCTGGAGGGCAGACGTTGCTTGAAACCATCTACATCACGTGTGTCTAACCAAAGGGTGGTCTACAAGCTGATGGTTGGTGATGGGGCTGTTCTTTCAATGTGGATTTCAACCACAGTCAGGATGGAAAAAACCCACAATCAATAAATGCATACAGGCTCAAGCATAAATATCCTCTCTGCTTAATATTTACCATTTGGTGGGGCACGGATCTTGCATTTTAGTGTGTTTTATGTGCAAAGCACCTTGGGGCAGTTTTACTGGAAAGGCCCTGTATTGAATTTTCTCGTGATGTTGCCTTACTTTGTACAAATTGCAAATTGCTGCTTGTCTCTGACGTGCATGTACATTCAAAGTTTAATTTGTACATAGCCTGCAACACCCCCCTGCCCCGAGAGCCTTGGGGCTAGGGAAAGCTGGGGGACCCTCTGGGAACTCTCGGTCAAAAAACCTTCTGAAAGGGCTTTTTCCCCTCTGTCCGTCTCTTAATGGCTCTTGCTGAGATGTCTGAGCTGAGGAAAACTCCACCCCTGCAGCTTCTACTTGGAAAGAGCAGAAGAATCCAACTAATCTCCTTTTTTTTAAAAAAAAAAAAAAAAAAGGAATTCATGTTATTCAGAAAGAATTTCTGTCCTCCTTTCAGTCCCACAGGAGTGTTCTGTAAGGCAATCAATGAGTAATAACCAAGAAAAGACTTTAAAAAAAAATCCAGAAGTCCCTCATGCTGTCATATTTACTGCATTGTGCGTTCCAACCTTGAATCGGGCGATCTAAGAAGCTCAGGAAAAAGAGAAGAATAAAAAAAAAAAACAAAAAACTGATGAGGATGCTCACACACTCATCTTCATGCACGTTCCTTGGGTGGGGGGAGTAGCAGAGGGACAATCAGCACTGTGGGGACACCATGGAGGTGTCCTTCCCCATGGGACACACTGGGGAGCACGTCGGCATGCAGAGTAAAAGAGTCTTTAAAGAACTGTGAGGAGTTTAATGGAAATAATAAATTGGGATTCCTCCTTAACCCTTGCAAGTTTTTTTTGCCATGAATGTGAGGGATGGAGAAGCTTTTTTCAATGAGACTGATATTTGATCAGAAAAATGTTCTGGTCTCCTGAGAGAGAGATAAAATACGTGCACATAGTGGTAGATCTCCTACCCTGTCCTGCTGGGGTTGCAGACACGTCTGGGCTCAGAGAAGAGGGCTGGAGGAAATAAAACCCGAAAGATAGACTTTTTGAGGTGGCCAAGATGGAGAGTCCTCCTTGCCGAGCTGAAAAAGCACATGGCCCACTCACCCCAGGAGTCACAGTCATCTTAAATATTTTCCAAAAGCTTTAGAAAACTCAGACTAAGCTGCACTTTGCTCCCAAATTTGGGGTTTTCTGTTCTCAGCCAATTTGTAAAAACCATCTCATGCTCTTGGATAGAACTGTTGGCTCAGAGATTTATTTCCAGTCCATCACAGGCCAATAAAGGTGACAAACTGAGTGCGTTTGGACGGAGGGAAATCCCACTTTGTGGCTACTGAGGACCAGAGTTGGAGCCCAGGCTTCCAGTCACACAGAAGCAATATTTGGAGCTGTGCGTACATGATATTATTTCCTGGGTACCTGGCTTGTAGGTACAATTAAGGGCTTGTAAATCTGAGGAAATCTTAAATTACTAAAAATACGCCTGCAAACATTTGTGCCTGCCATTTTTCAACTGCAATAATGGAAGTCCTGTTAAAGCGAGGATGAAAAATTGGTCCTGTGTCAATAACCTGGTTGAATGATGCTGGAGAAAACTGGCAAGTCATCAAATGACCCTGTTCTCTATTTAATTCTCTTCCCAGCTCATTATGGATTATCACGTTTTGTCTAGTTAGTGGCATGATTATGGAAATAGAAAAACCATTTCTCTCTGCTTCTTATCTAAAAGATGAATGAGGCGCATATAATTGGCTTAAGTTATCATTTAGGAGCAAGCTACAGTGCTGCAGGTTGGGGTTGTTTTTTGGTTGGCTTTTTTTTTTGTGTCCTCAATTTGAAGTCCTGAGAGACAGTAAACCGCTGGCGTCCTCCTCTGGTTGTTTTCTGTCCCCAACGCCCACAAGCTCAGCCAAAAGCAAGACGCCTGTTAAGGGCTGAAGTACTTTTTTCCAGAGAGATGGGTCATAAATAAGCTGACGCGGCTGAGATGATCACCAGGGTGTAAATCACCACCCGTGCAAACAGCAGCTGAATGACCCAAGCACGCCCAAGGAACTGCATCCAGGCTCTCCTGGGATGCAGACCTCATCCCACCGCCCTTCACCCCCCTGAGCTGCAGCCACACCTAGGGTGTGTGTCATCCCAGAAAGATCATGTGAGCTCCAGGAAACCTGGACTCCCACCTCCCAGAGTGTGCTGGAGAAAGATGGGGGACTTTGAAACCAACATTTTTCTTTTTAATAGTAAGAGAGAACAGAAATGGCAAGGGAAGGGGAGGTAACGTCACCAGAAAGGGCTTGTTCCTTCACCCAAATTAAGCTCTGAAGTGTTGGAGAAACTCTTCAACTAGCACTTTCTACCAGGATGCTGAGCCTGACTTCTCGCCCTGCTTACAGCTGCACCAGCTCATGGGGACCACCCAGTTTGCACACAGTTGGGACCATGATGGCTTTGTTTTTGGTGCTTAAAAGCATCTGCTGAAGAGTCCAGCAACCGTGAAGGTGGTGGGGTCATCGGTCCTCCTTGTGCTGTCAATGTGTTTCCTCAGGCCTCAGAAGACACTGGCCAATGATGTTAATTGGAAACCATAAAACGTTGGAAGAAGCCTCAGCAATTTGGAATCAGGCCTTCTTTTCCCTCGTGCATTCTCTTCTACCTTTACCCAAAGAGAAAATAGCGTCTGAGAAATAAAGAGGAGAAAGTGTATTGGTTCATCTTGACTTTCACAGTGGAAGGAAAAAAAAAAAAAAGCAGCTGGAAGGAAACCAGATGCTTTCCCTCCGGTTTATATTATTGGAGCCTAATTCTTCCCTAAGTATTTTGTTCAAAGCCTATTTTTAAGAACTCCAAAATAATAATTGCTGAAATTCCATTTTTCACATGCAAAGCGTCATTGGCAAAACGTTTTTCGCAGCTTCCCTTGGCAGCCAGTCAGAGCAGCAGAATTTGATGGACCTTGACGATTCAGAGGACAAAGATGGCTCAAGAGCACATAAAACTGTCTGGGCAACAACTCTCTTGGCCCAAACTGCCTCCGTTGTGTTCCTCTGTTGCCTGACAATATGCTCCCGAGAAAAAAAAAATGAAATGCTGTCCTCTTTGTGTAAAAGTCTTGCAAGATTTCTTGTGGAGGTTCACCAAAACAAGCAGAAGCATAAAAAAAACCAAACAAAACAAAACCAAAAAAACGCTAAAAAAGCCAACCCACCCAGATAAATCACAGAACTTTTATCTCCAAATTACCTCTGTGGTGAAAAATGCCACAGAAGACTTCATATTCCAGAAAGATCAGCCAGCTCCGTGAGCTGTGAGTGAATGTCAAACCCAAGTGAGATCAGGATCCGGCCTAATTGGCTGATGATTATGTTAAATTCATAAAAATACTTTGCCGTTTTTCTGGAGCCAACCCCCAAAGCGTGCTTTTAATATCTAGAAATGAGCCGGTGAGCAATCCATTATGCTGTCCTCCCCCAATTATTATTTTTCGAGATGACAGGGAGATGACAGGAGACAGCGGCTCCAGGTTGTGAATGAGCAGCAGGAACAGATGGGGTTTTGAGAGAAGCAGCCATCCTGCTCTCCTGCTAAAGATGCTGCAAACAGAAACCCCCTACTAACGTGCCCTGAAAATACAGATCAGTGGAATTGTCCCTAAACAGAGGATTTCACCACAGTATTCCAGGAAGCATCAATATCTATGTAATAAGGAAATAGAGCTGCAGATGCTAAAGTACTTACTGAAATTTCTTTTTTTTTTTAATTCAGGGACAGCTTCAATTATCCCGCTATCATGTACTAAATAAGGTTGATTAATCAAGGTTTAAGATAACAGAAGGAGTTTTCAATGCCATTAATGTGTCCCATGGGATTCGCCCTTCTTTAGGGTAATGGGAAGCTTCTGGTTGTGAAGACGTAGATAATAAGGATTTATAGCACCATAATGCGCAGTGTTTTTCATGAGGGACGCTATGAAAACATGGGAACTTGACAGCAAATACTATTTCAATTATTTACTTGCCTACCAGCACGCTGGGATGGGGCTGTCTCGGGTGCTTCACCCCCACCTCAGCCTTTTCCTTCCTCTCTTTGCCTTCATTTCCCAGCGATGCCAGTGTTTCTGCTTGCAAGCGTGCACGTCCCCTGCTTCTAGCTAAACAAATGACTGGAGGGAAAAATAAAAGGGGAGAAAAATAATATAAGGGGTTCTTTGCCCAAATTTTCCAGCGATTACAAGACCAGAAGTGGACTTCCTGGGGGCAGAGTCCACTGGTTTGAGTGTCAGAAAGGACAACCAGGACAACGATGATGTGAATTTTCTCAAAGGGCTTTTCCTGCAGCCCTGCCAGAGCTTTTGAATGAAATTTGGGGAGAAAGGGCTGGAATGAAACCCATGAGGGCTTTTTGGAGAAAATGTTAATGAATGAGCTCTCCACTCCCTTTCTAACCAGCCCAAGCCAAGAGAAGTTTCCTCAACATAGAAAGGACATGGAACTGTTGGAATGGGTCCAGCGGAGGGACACAAAGATGATTAGAGGGATGGAGCACCTCTGCTGTGAAGACAGGCTGAGAGAGCTGGGGCTGTTCCGGCTGGAGAAGAGAAGGCTCCAGGGAGACCTTCAAACAGCCTTCCAGGATCTGAAGGGAGCTCCAGGAGAGCAAGAGAGGGACTCTTGGTCAAGGAGTGGAGTGACAGGACAAGGAGTAATGGTTTTAAATTGGAAGGGGGGGGTTTAGATTGGATATTAGGAAGAAGTTCTTTCCTGTGAGGGTGGTGAGGCACTGGAACAGGTTGCCCAGGGAAGTTGTTGATGCCCCATCCCTGGAAGTGTTTAAGGCCAGGTTGGATGGGGCTTGGAGCAACCTGCTCTGGTGGGAGATGTCCCTGCCCATGGCAGAGGGGATTGTAACTCGATGATCTTTAAGGTCCCTTCCAACTCTAACCATTCTATGATTCGAAGTTTCTCCACCTTTCTCCATCTGCCCCTGCCTTTTGGGCAATTTCACGAGCAATTTGACATTTTGTACTTTGGCCTCTGCAGCTTCCTCGTTCACTGTGA
Source organism: Thinocorus orbignyianus (assembly GCA_013400375.1). NCBI lineage: Eukaryota > Metazoa > Chordata > Aves > Ciconiiformes > Thinocoridae > Thinocorus > Thinocorus orbignyianus. The sequence continues at coordinate 429,105 of VXBW01000873.1, forward strand.
TTTTTCTAGTTATTATTCCTCCCTGCTGCAGTGGTTTTCTGGCACCTCAGGCATAACTGGGAGACCCTGCAGCGATCTGTCCATAACCCAGGACGGTGTGAGCTGTGCCACTGCCTGTGGAAACACGCTTGGCAACGCCGTTGACTCCATCCCGCTGGCCTGAGCCAAAAATAAACACCAAAACAAACTAACTGACAACTGGGCTGGAATAAAATATGTGGGCTGAAAAGTGCAAGGATGACTCAAGGGCTGCAGCCGGGAGTCTGGCGGCAGCCGAGAGATGTTTTCCTCTCCCTGGCTGTAATTGCCACATCCCGGCTGATTTATTGCATTGATGTTTTTGACATGGTTATGATGTAAAGAAGGCCACCTCATCAGCTGGGTGCAGGGCTGAGAGAGCCTGGCTGACCTTTTACTTAAGCTCTGGTCTTTCTCCTGCCTCTTCCCATACGTTCCCCTCCTTCTGCCGCCATGGAGCTCATCCCGGGTCCTGTAGCCTCCTCGTCCTTTGGGTTTTCTGTTGGGAAAAGGCAAGTTGGGAAGAAGTTGAGGTTGATCCATGATGGGGGCAGTCTCTGAACCCCCACCCCACCCCAGGGAACCCGCAGGCAGGAGCGTGGTGATCCTGTTGAAATGGGAGTTTTGCTGTTATCCCCATCAAAAACTGAATTATTTCCTCCAGCAGGCACAGGGTTGCATTGCTGCTTCTGAAAAATGTAGCCTGAATAAATACTGTATGCATCCCAGATGAGGTTTTCTCCTCGCTGCATGCTCTAATTTCCTTCATACAGGAGAAACCCTTGGAATTTGCTGCTTTCCCTCATTAGGCATTTGCTACCGGGGCTTTCAAGCCCAAAGGCCTTCACTTTGACTAGAAACGCAGCTTCTGGTGTTTCCTCTATTTAAGCAAGGGGAGCAGGGTGGCTGGAGAATGCATAGCTTCATCTCTGACCTATTTCTATGCTCAGCACATTTTCTTTCCACCCTCACAGACATAGGAAATAGTCCCAAGCCCCGGGGCTGCTTGCTGCTTCCAGTTCCCTTGGATGCCCCTTGCAGATCTTCCTGGGGTGGGGGCACAGGTCATCTCTTTCCCTCCCTGTTTCTGCCCCTTTAGGGTAAGTTTTGTTCCCTGTGAACTGTAAGAAAAATGTCATTTATCAGAGAAGTTGCTCCACACGTATTTAACACTTCAAGGGAATAATCTCAGGAGTGGACACATAAGGCAATTACATGCCTGTTTTCAGTCCTAATTAGACCGAACTCTTTAATTGTGGGATGCATTTCTGACCCTTTCTTTTTTTATTTTCATTAAGGAAATAACCCCTTGTTTATCAAGGCTGAGCTAAAGCCCAAGTGGAAGGTGAGGGAAGGCAGGATAATTAATGGATGTGAAGACAACGCCTGCCACGGGGCACTACTGCTAGTGTCCCACCAAAATGTCCTCCCCTGGCACCACAGCCTGGTCCTTGATGCTCCTGGGACTGGAGACCCAGTGGCCAGGACTGGGTTGTCCCCAGCATGTGGGTGTTTAAGGGACTGAGATACCCGTGGCAGCTGTCACCTCAACACCAAGGACTGCATTCAGCTTCATGGAACCTACTGACCTTCATGGACCCTAGTGACCTTCACAGACCCTAGTGGCCTTCACAGCTGTTAAATGTATAGAAAAAGCCCATGGGGATGGATATTCCATTAAGAGTATTATTATTTAATATTTATTTACTTTTTATTATTTAATATTTATTTATTTAATATTTATTTACGTGAAGGTAGGTCCTTGGACAGGCTGAGCTGTGCCACGAAAAGAGGGGACTGATGACAACCAAGTTCTCCAGTAGGATCTATCGTCTAGGAGAACCAGACACCCAGTCTGGGAAGATTTGGGACAACAAGTGATGTGGAGCTTGGGGTCTGGACTTCAGACAGCATTTGTGGCCACCAGGAGCAGGCTGTTAGGGGCGCTCACAGCTTTAACAGGGCTCCAGTTGGGGCAGCTCTGAAATCCACAGCGTGGAGGGCAATAAAATATTTAAAAGAGGGGATTTATAAGGTTTTCAGGCAGCTCACCTTCCTGCTGCCCAGCTAGGTGCAGATGGTTTTCACAGCACAACAGCTTGACAAAGGCAGCTCTCGGGAGCCGAGCCAGGCTATGCATCAGGGGGGTGTTATCTAGGATGAGGAGGTGCCAGGGGGTGTGCATGACGCAGCTTTATTATCCCTCATAAAGACGAAGTCAGGAGAGACAAAAACAACACCTCCATCTGAAAAGAGGGAGGAATAAGCCAGATAAAAGATATGATTTTTTTTTTTTTTAACCTCCAAGACAGACTACTAAATAGGCTCTTCTCGTTCACCGAGGTTCAGTAATTCAAGCTGACAGGATATTAAGGTTACTTCAGGTTCTTCTGTCTCCCAGGGTCATAAGCCTTCTGCTATGCATGTTAATCCATCTTAGCATTCCTCCGAGTCGCTACATAAGTAGGGCAATTGGTTTAGTATGTACTCTTTCCATTTACAGCCTAGTTGGGAGGAGAAACCTACTAATTAACAGAATACCCTTAGAAAATCAGGAGAGATTTTAATATCACAGAGACACCGATCAACGTTCTGCCGTGGAGGAAAGAGAAACCTTCCTACGAAATATTTCAGGGGTGAGAGGAGGAGGCGAGCGGAGAGAGAAGGAGCCAGGAGGGGGTTATCCCACAGCCTTTCCCTCTGCCCACCTCTTCCCGGGGATGGGAAGCAATGCCATGCACACATTTCTGTAAAACTGAAGAGAAAAGAAGAGCCTGAGCTTCATCACATCCTCCTGCAAGTGCAGGAGTCCCCCCTGAACATCAGCTGAGCAGTTACTGCCCATGCTGCTCCGGTGGGGAAGATGCTCCTGCATCCTGCAACCTGTTGGGGACCAGTTAACACCCTCTTGTTGCACCACTGTGACCAAACCGTGGGTCCCCAGCCACACAACCTGAATACATTTGCCTTTTTTCTGGCAGGGCATTTCAAAGCCCACCAGCTTTCAAGCAGATGCTACGATGACATCAGGGAATAAGGTTAAAAATATTAGCGCTCGTTTTGAGCCCCGTGTGTTGAAAAGCCAAATAAGCACCCTGAAATTCCCCACTCTCTCACCTTATTGGGCCATGACTCACTCCAAGTTTGCAAGCACTTTCCAAATTAGCTAACACCACCTGTAAACCGTGCCTCCACCTCAATAACTTCACTTGTTCTGAGCATGGAGCACAGGGAGAGGGGGCCTGGGGGTACCTCTGCAAGGCCCACCACCACCTTCTCAGCTGCTGCAGTGATGGGTCCCCTAAGAATAAATATACCAGCATTGAATCAAAATAAAGTAGTAATAGTAATAAAAAAGGTCCCTAAACATTTTGAAAGTATCTAAATATTTTTGTCTTTAACAAAATGTTTTCAGATTTCTATTTTATTTTTTCCATTTCTGCAAGAAAGGAAAAACGTTCCACCTCGATCTCTGGTTTAGTTGGAGATTTTAAGCAGGCGGCTGCTCAGACACTTCTGTTCTTAACTTTTCCATCAGAGATGGGAATGCACTTCTGCTCCACAGCTGGGAAAAGAGGTTTTGCCAGACTCTGGATAATCTGGAGCTTTTGCAGAGACCGGTTGCACATGAGGAAACCAGACACAGGTTGTTTTAAAGGCTGACACGCACCGCGAGTTAAGTATTTTCACCTTTTGGGATGGGATTCATCTGGACAGCTGAAGCAGCATAAAATGTTCTATATCTTCACTGGCAGAAGCTGGAACCCAGCATGAGCTGCATGATACACCGGAGGGGGCAGGTGGAAAACTGATGAGTGTATTTATAGGTAAGAAAAAAGATTGTTATTTTCAGTTAGTGAGATGGAAACATCTCTCTCTTCTCATCCATCACCAGCCTTGAGTCAGGTATTGTCACCTGGCTCTGCTATGGCTCCACCAGCACTGGGGATGCCACAAGTCCTTAGAGAGAAAACGTCTTAGAGAAAAAAAAAAAAAATTATAGTGGATCTGCTGAGTGAAGTAAGTCATATTTTCACTTGCAGGTGAACCACCTGAAATGAGGAGACTTGAGTATACGGGATGCTCCAGACAACCTGGAGGTCCAAATGACGCAACTTTGTCTTTGTGGGGAGGGCCACAGCTTTCCACCAGGTCTTTCCTGAGGTCTTCTGAACTGATCAGAATGGTCTCTGTGACCGAGAGATGGTCCCTGGAGCATCTCACCACCAGGGCAAGGCACGAACATGCCGTGTGGCAGGCTGGCTTTGCAGCGTGGACTTGCTGACTGTCACTTTTCACCACTCAGCCAAAAAAAGGCTGGAAAATACAGATGGTCTTGCTTAGGAAAGCCTGGTTAATATTTCATCTCCTCTTCTATTCCAGGGAAGCCAAATCAAACAAAATTATTCATAAAAGATGGCTTTAACCCCCTTTATCCACAAGATATAATAGATCCGTGAACTCATGGAACAGCTCCAGTGGTTTCGAACCCCTGAGCAAAGGATGAGTTGATCTCAAAAATCAAAATGCCATTCAGCCAATGGGCCAAAACATCAAATGATTGCACATTTAGACCAATCAATAAGGCGGTTACACAAAATATTATAGGATCCCAGATTAATTAGGGATGATAAATGCCCTGAAAGGGTAAAACATAGGAGAAATGTAAGATCTAAATGAGAACTGAGTTAACAACTTGTGAGAGGAGCTGTTAGCACTTGGCGCTCCAACGTCCCATGTTGTTTCAATCAAAGATCACAGCAACAGGCTGAGCATCTCCAAGATGGATATGTGTAGCATGCCATACACGATGGAAAAATCGATGGGTATCTGTCAGGAGCTCAAGAGGCAAAGAAGAAGCCAAGAAAGCAGGAGCCTGCCCAGGTGATGGGGCTTTGCTCCTCTCACAGAGCCATGTGTTGGGGTTGCAGGGTGTCAGAGTTGCCTCCGGCCGAGTAGCAGCAGGGAAAACCTCTGGCAGAAACAGGGGGCACCAAGAAGTTCATTCAATAGCTGAAAATCTTTCTTCAGCATCCAAAAGAAGCCAGGAAACCCCACAACCAGCACTGCTTGCTGCTCTGGTGGGGTGGCATGTGGCCCCATGGCCAAATGGGACATTTCCAGCCCCCAAATCTCCTCCCTGCTCTGCTGGGCCACCAGGAGAGAAAAGGTCCTCGAGCTCCGTGGCTTGTGCCAGTCTCTCATGACAGACATACAAGGCTTCCTCTTCTCCTTTACTACACGCCAGCTGAGTCATCGTAACAGCATGTACTTTTCATCTTATCAAGGAAGGCTGACATATTTTAGTTTAAACCGTATCCCTGGAGGTTTAAAGTGACTGCATCACCTCAGCTGGCCACCACCACCCCCAGGGAGGTCCCACCGCCTGGTTGACAGGGAGGACCTTGAGGGATTGCCCCATGAACTCCTCCTGCCCTGCATCGTGACCGTCTTATTTCTCCAGCCACCATTTTTTATTAGTTTTCTTTCTTTTTTTTTTCAGCCTAGGTAGAGAAATCACATAACTTTTTGTATCAGGTGAACTGGGATGCTGTTATACGAAAGGCTTTGAGAGTCTGCCTCTCCGGCTGCTGCTTTGAGGTGTGGAGGTGCTGGTGCAGACTGGGCTTGTCCACCAAACCAGTCCGTCCTCCAGGGGCTGATCTGATGTGAAGGTCCAACTGTGTCTCATTATATCTCCGCAGAGAAGGAGATGCCATTGCGTTCTGTGTAGGAAATCACTTCAGATCAGCACCGCTTAAAGGCAGACTGGGGTCTTCATCACCACCACCATTTCAAGGAAAAACATGCATCAGCCAGGAACCCCCCAGCCCCATCATGGTCTGCACAGAGGGTTATTCCCAGATCTTTCTTTCCCCCCCCAAGCTTTAAATTCACATTCTCCCCACAGCCATCCCTGGCTGTCTGTTCCAGATGCAGTAACTACAACGTGGGTGGCCGCTGCCTCTCGCGCCACGGAGCTGATTTAAATCATCTCCGTGGTGCTTGTGTGTGTGAGCCTATTTATTTTAACACTGCGAAGCTTGTTCGTTCTCTGGCTGGTATGTGAGGGCTAAGGGCCAAAATCTGCACTGATGTATAGCTCTCGCCATCGCATTTATAATTTAGTGCAAGGGGGCTGGAGAAGTGTAGGTCAGGGCAGAAGGCTGCGGAGAAGCTGCACCACGCTCCCATCTGCACAGCATTTAATTTACAAGGTAGATTAAAATCATGGAACGGGTTTGACCTCGTTCTGTTTGGTTTGCCTGCAAGATTTAGTCTTTCTTTCATCTTTTCGCTCCCAGGCACCGTGCGGCCAAAGGGAGATTCATATCAGGAGCAGAGCCTGCAGTTTCTGTCCTTCTGCCGAGAGACACCACAATGTGAAATGAGAATTAAACCCTTTCCTCAGCGCAGCCAGATCAAAGTCGAACCGAAGGAGGTGCCAGCTCTTCTCATTGATTTCAGCTTTGCTCCCCCGAGACCAGCAGTACGGGAAGGTCACATCTGCAAGAAACTGCTGCATTGGGCCAGAATTTCTAGAGCCGCTGTTTTTCTTGCAGCTGGGTCCCTCGGGACACCTTCTCTGCTTGGGTTCATCACCATCTTCCCAGGGAAGCCAGCTCCGGGTGCCTTGATGCAGATGCTTCAAAGGCAGGGGGGAGGCAGGGGTTCCTCACACCCTGTGCCAGCCCAAGTCCCTAAATCATTTATGCCATGGCAGCAATTAGCTGCTGTAACCCAGAACTGGAGCTCTAAGTGGGGCAGTTCTCCTCCAAGTCTTTCACTTACTTATTCACCAAGGACGTGCATCAGTTCCCCATCACCTCCTGGTCACACCACAACCCTCTGGTCAACCATCTGCAGCAGCCAGAGTCGGGTTTTCCTGGCATGGGACAGAGTTGAGGTTACTAATTCACCTTTTTCTTCTCCAGCCCTTATTTCTGATGTTGAAGAGTGCTGGGAGGGCTGGCACCTCGCTATGATCTAGTGTTTCTTTGAGGGCACGGTGTCCTCCGACATGCAGACAGGGTGGCATGCCGCACACAGACTGGGTCAGGTCGGGTCATTTCAATATCCATGAGCTTTTTTAAGCATAAACCAACCCAGCCTGGGCAGGGCAGTGGCCCTGGGCAACCCCAGGGCTCCTGCTGGGAAATGCCATACTGACCATCACACTTTGAGCTCTCCTGGAAGGGCATTAATTCTCCTTTTCCTATACTTCTTCACTTTTTTTTTAAAGCCTTGGGTCAAAAGCCAGTGTTCAGAATTAGCTCTTCGATCTGGTTGTGGTGGTTGATGAAACGTGCTTTAAAGCATTTACTGCACTGGGGAGCTCTAGGAGAAGGGTGCTTCAACGAGACTTACCACTAGTTAAAAAGCTTCCATGTGCAGGAGTAAATTCACGCGCACAAAATCAGTTTTCAGATACAGTAGGGAACCCATTAAGCTTTGTGTGGTTATGCAAGCTGATACAAATGCCTTATTAATTAGAAAATCAATCAAGCTGTCCAGCTGATTGATGTTAATCCTACACCGAAAGGGGGAACAATAGTATAATCAAGACTAGATCATTTCTTCCCATTACAGGGAAGGGGACAAGACTGCATTTCAAAGCGATGCTGCTGTAATGAGCTGCAAGGACATACGCCATGTGGTAAGGGCTCTTTTAAGATGCAGCACATTATTTTGATCAATGATACTCAAATTCATTCTGGATCCTGAATCTAAGGAAATTTCACACAGAAGATTAAAGGAAATTATAACATGATCAGAGGCGATCGCAGAGGAGGAGAGCTGTAATTATCCAAGGGGCAGCATTAATAAATAGGAAAGAGCCCACACCCTGTGAAATCAAAAGACAGCAAGAATACGCTAAGGGCGCAGAAAGCGTTTCGTGGCATCCACCTAATGCCTCAAAACTAAAAAAAATAATTGATAACAGTTCAACAGCTCAACGTTAGGCAATCATAGAGCAATAATTAGTGGACCCAACTGATTCCTTCACCTGTTCCACATTATTCGCAGTCAGCCCTGCCAAGCTCGAGGACCGGTAGCAAACAGCCCTCGCCGTGTTGATTCCATCCCAAAGCAGTGTGGCTGGCCAAAGCCTTCTGAAAAATGCAGGCAAGAATCATGCTAAATGACTGGAAGATGACTGGAATACAATCCTTTCAATGCATGAGTCAGGCTCTGCAAGAAGAAAACAGCTCATTATCATGCAAATGCGAGGCGCCCAGTGCGGTGACGCAACTGATCCCGGAGAAGCCGGCGGGAGCCCCAGGGAGAGTTCTCTTTTCTGTGTGAAGGGCCGGGCGCCCTGGAAAGGGTTCGCCCCGAGAGAGGGGCCCGCGTTTTTTTCTTTATTTTTTTGGACGTGGCAATCCCAGGCACAAATACAGGTTGGGCAGAGAATGGCTGGAGAGCAGCCCTGAGGAGAAGGACTTGGGAGTGCTCATGGATGAGAAGCTCAACATGAGCCGGCAGTGCGCGCTGGCAGCCCAGAAAGCCAACCGTATCCTGGGTTGCCAAAAGAAGCGTGAGCAGCAGGTCACGGGAGGTGATTCTCCCCCTCTACTCTGCACTTGTGAGACCCCACCTGGAGTACTGTGTTCAGTTCTGGAGTCCTCAACATAGAAAGAACATCGAACTGTTGGAACAGGTCCAGCGCAGGGCCACCAAGATGATTAGAGGGATGGAGCACCTCTCCTATGAGGACAGGCTGAGAGAGCTGGGACGGTTCAGCCTGGAGAAGGCTCCGGGGAGACCTGATAGCAGCCTTCCAGGATCTGAAGGGAGCCTACAGAAGAGCTGGGGAGGGACTCTTTGTCAGGAAGTCTAGTGACAAGACAAGGGGTAATGGTTTTAAATTGGAAGAGGGGAGATTTAGATGAGATATTAGGAAGAAGTTCTTTACTGTGAGGGTGGTGAGGCACTGGAACAGATTGCCCCGAGAAGTTGTTGATGCCCCATCCCTGGAAGTGTTTAAGGCCAGATTGGATGGGGCTTTGAGCAACCTGCTCTAGGGAGAGGTGTCCCTGCCCATGGCAGGGGGGTTGGAACTTGATGATCTCTAAGGTCCCTTCCAACTCTAACCATTCTATGATTCTACGATTCTATGACTCTATGTTGTCTTGATTCCAGGCTAATTGTTGTATAGCATATCCCATATAACATAAGACAAAGCCCCAAGGCTCGTAAGCCAAGTAAAATGCAAATTACGCCATTGACAGAGCTGAAGGCTCTGTGCAACTTTAATCAAGGCAGGGGGTGCAAAGTATTTGTGAGACAAATGAGCAGGGCAGTTCTACCAGAAAGACTGAGCTCTCCAATACCCAAGCTGGGTAATAGGCTAGAACACGGGCAAGGAAACCTTCACCTCAACCACCAAAGCCTAAAGATATTCAAAACTACCACAATCATCCCGTGCCAATGGTACGTATTCCACATTTCTGTAACAGCTCATGGAAATGCTCCACCCTGCAGCAGCGGTTCCATTTCTTTCCCATCTTTATTGCTGTTTGATTTCTAGGAACACGCTGAAAATTCAACATGGATTTGGGGCCCTCTGGGCTAGAAACACTCACAAATGTTTTCCTGCCCTGAAGAATGACCACTTTACAGAGACATAGTGGACACCAGGCTGATACACACCAATACCAGAGGGTGGGAGCTATTTGATTGAGAGCCCGTGTTAATCCAAAGGGCTGATGTTCAAAGCAAGGTGTTCCAGACCATGGTCAGTAGATGGGACCAACCTGCCCAGGACAATCTACAAAGCTCTTGACCCACTGGGCTGGTGGCCTTCAGTGATGGATGACCTGTCTGCCTAGAGATACAAGCATCACTTCCAAGCATTTTAAGGAGGCTGGAGGTGAGTAACCTTCTCAGTGTGAGGAACAGGAGAGAAGGACAGAGATGTGAACCACTGAAAGAGAACCAAAAATTAGGACCATACAGTCAGGCTTCTGGCTGATGCAAATCTGAGTGATTCATAACCAGAAAGTCAGCTGATTTTGGAGGAAAAGGCACTGGAAATGCCTGATACATAATGTGGGAACCTGGCTCATCAAGTAGTTGTCACTTTTCCCTGGCAAGCCCTGGTGAATTCTCTGAAAGAGCTTTGCAAAGGCCCCAGGGGACACAGGAGTTTCGCAACAGTTCCTGCTGGCTGTCAGAATCTTGCCTCATTTGGTTTCAACATGAGCAGGCATTCCACATGTCCTGGGATCAAACGCAGAGCAGATCTCCACGCTGTTTCATGTACCATGCAGACTGCAGCTGAGACATTTCCAGTTTCATAACTCAAGAATTCAGAAATAGATATAAATTTACACATTCCGCCACAAACAGATGGTGTTTTTGGCTGGTTTTCACTGCATTCCTCGAAGGTAGCACTGGGTTGCAGAAGTCAATCTTGCTATAAGAACCTCTGCTTGCAGGAGTTTTGAGGTTTGTTTTGGTTTCCCATTCCCATTGCACGCCGGCAAGGGCTCAATGGACAATGGTGGACTTACCAACCTGTTTCCCACGGCAGGAGATGTGATAATAGCTAGGGATGGTCACAAAACAAAGTTCTGGATCTCACTTCTCTGCGGCACCCAGCAGCACTGGTGTGAGCAAAGAAGATACCAAGCCATATCCTGAGTTTATAGCTAACCCAAAGCTCTGAGGAACTGGGAGATTCCTCTGAAGTCACTCCTTTCTGCAGACCTTCAGGCAGAGAAAAACTGTCTGAAGGAGAACAGCTGCTCCTCTTGCTGACACTGAAGACATGAGTGTGATACAGGAATATTTGGGCAGGTTGCATGGGGGCCTTCTCAGTTCACAGCAGTTGTTGACTGCTCCTGGATGGGGAGAGCTCAGGGGAGTGGTCCTTCAAGCAGAACACATTTAGGTCCAACTCCTGCAAAAAATGGTTGTTCTCAAGGAAATGGTCTCTGGTAACATGCCCACTGGGAGAACTTGCAGCAGCTTCCCATCTCGAGAGCAGCTGCTCCAAGGGCTGGGGAGGAGCTCCATCATTTGCTGTGCATCTGCTCCTCAGCTCTCATGAATGACCACCGCTTCCTCATACCTTCCACGGCCAAAACCCAATTTCACACAACTGAAACAACCTCAAACCTCACCAAGAAGGACCACGGGCAGGTGAGGGATCACTCCACACCATGGTGATCGTCTCAGACCTCAGATCAGCTTTGTGCCACCAGCTTTCCAAGTGCCACAGGTGCTTCCCAAGAACCTTCCATATGAAAAATCACTTCTCTGCATCTCCTCTAATTTCCTTCCCATCCCCATGCCATTTATCCTGCAAGGGCTAAGCCAAAACAGAGATGTCATGGGGTGGCTGGGACCAGTGAAAGCTTTTGGGAGATGGAGTTGGCTGAGCTTTTGGAGCTGGTTACAAGAAGGGAGTAGGTGTCATTGGGACCACCTAGAGAAATGCCTCCCAATGGTGAGAAACTCAAGCGAGGATTACGTGTTACAGCTGCAGGTTCCTTCAGCTTTGGAGCTGAGGCTGAATTTATTAGGGTGGAGATGAAGGAGAGATGGCAAGGAACAAGAGCGACCTAGCAACAAACGTGCCGGGGGAAGCAGCTCTGATTATTTCTCAGCCAATCACTCAGAAAGCAAAGATATGCAGCGCTTCAAGCACCCTATTTAACACTGGCACGGTACAGTAAAGGGAAGCTTGTCAGCGTATTTCATTAACATACCTTTCCATCAGCTAATAATCATCCTCTCTGCTTTAACAGCACTTCCCCTCCAAGATTTTCAAGCGATCCCGTAAATGTCAGCTCAGCCTTGGTAGAGGAGTATTCTTAGAGCTGCTTGATCTGTGGGTAAATGGGTGAGCCTCAGAGATGCTCCCCCAGAGTGTTATTGCCCCAGCCCTGCAAGACATCAAGTCTTTAAGCATGAAGCCAAATAACCAAGTGCCTGTTTGCATGAGGACAGCCTGAATTAGTGGCTGAGCCAGGAACCAAATCCAGGACTGGTGACTCTCATTCACTGCTTTTCCCCTTCTAATAAAACTTTACATGAGGAGGTTTTTATGCCGAATGCCAGAAATGATTAAATGGGAAACAAACGTGCTGTGTGACCTAGTAAAGGGTGTTTACAAGAGGACTACAGCTACCATTGCCCCAACACCCATCCAATGCACAAAGAAATCTGCAATCAGACCAGCAGCACCTTGGTTCCCCATTCTCCACACCGATGCCTTCTGCAGCTCAAAGGTGGCTTCCTCAAGTGGGTCAGTTGGCTTCTGAACAGAAACATCAAACTTTCTTTTATTTTTTTTTTCCAAGTCAGAAAAACGGGCTTCTTCCTTGATTTTTTTTTTTTTTNTCTTTTTTTTTTTTTTTTTTTTTGGGGGGGGGGTGGTGTCTATAGTCCAGCCAAAGAAATTCCCCAGTAACTGGAATTTTCTGAGTGGTGAAACAAGTACCCATGTACCCATGCACCACATTTCATTTGGTCTAAATCACTGAGAACAGACAAAAAAAGAGCAGAGCCATTAATCTGCTTGAGAACAGAGAAACCTTTGCTGTCTGGTCCAATCAGAAATTGCTTATATTAAATATTGTTGTTGATATCACCTTTAAAAGGAATGTGTCAAGGATTTTTCTGGTGCTGTGCATGTGACACTTCATTTTTCCTAAGGTGTGACCTTATAAAAGGTCGCTGCATCACAGTGGGCCACACTCTGATCTTCCTAAGAACTGAAGTCCCTGGAGTGCCTCAAGTGCACATGGAAACAGATGACAGTAATAAAAACAATAATAATAATGGCATTATGTTGAGGATCAAAATCTGGATCCTAAAGGGTAATGGTATGAAATATATGCAGACTTTCCAAAGGCAGCTTTTGAGGCTACAGACAGTCCAGGGAGGAGCAATTCCTTCACAGAAATACTCAGAAAATAAACCTACCCTTATTCCAGGAACTTGGAGCCTTCATCCTCACATATCACTGTTGTAAAACAGCCAGGAGCCCAGCTGACAGCAGTGGAAACTCCCTCTCGGATGGAAACAGAGATGTGTTGGCTAAGGAGCAAGGACCCAGCTCTGAGAAAAGGTGCTCTCTGGCCACAGAATTACACCAGCTGATGAGCTGGGCAGCGTGGAAGCCTGAAGGTGCCACCACCTTAAAGCCTTTCCATGGTAAGTGTTGTGGGGACACCAGTGGTTCGGGTTCATCCTGCCACTGGAACAAGCTCCCAAATCCATCAGCGAGATCCAAAAGAACCCACATGCTCTAAACCCAAAGCATTTGACAACCACATTCTCTGATGTTTCCATCCCAGCCTCTCTGGAGACACCAATGTCCATCTTCCACCCTCAGAGGCAGATCAGTAGGAAACCACACACATTTCTGGCAAAGCTGGATGTAATCCCACCTCAGAGAAAGCTTCTGATGTTTTAATATTTAGTTTTGCTTTTGGTTTGCGTTTTTTTTTTCTTCCCTGACTTTCTAAAAACCCCAAAGCCACAAATTCATGGTGACATTTTCTCTATAAGGAATTCCTTCTCGGTTTTGCAAAAGGGAGGCCAGAGGGGATCCCAAGGCCACTGGAAAAAACTTAATTATATCATTAAGCCACTATGAGGTGACTGGTTTTTTGCCTAATAGCAACACGCCTGAAACAAAGCGCCTCTGAGGTCATGCCTTTGGGAGTCTGAGAACCAGGTTTTGAGGGCACCAGGTAAGAAGGAACATTTTTTGTGTATCCTTGATGCCACAGAGCCACAGCCTTAAGGGATACGAGGAGCCAGAACAGCACAGAGCACCCTATTTTGTCAAGGTCGAGCTGGTTGGAGAGGACACAGTCAATGTCACAGCAGTGTTCCATGTGCTCAGTGCCTGGTGACATGCACAAAGATGTTTTTTTATCAGTACTGGTGTCCAACCCACCTTTTAATCTGCTGCAGGGAGTTCCCCAGCCCAGATGCCCTTCTCACTGCCTGCCCTCCTTTTTTTTTTTTAAAAAAAAAAAAACAGACAGAGAAAGGACAAGAGCAGGAAATGATAATGTGCTTTTCCCTTCCACCCAGGCTAACGGCCAGAGGAAGCACCACCACCACCTTTTAAAACGAGCTGTCCTTTGGAAAGCAGACAGAGGATTTCCCGTAGAGCGGCTCTCCCGCCCCACATCTACGAGTCCCATCAGAGCCACCCGGGCGCCCGGCGCAATGTGATGCACAGATGTTGATAAATTCTCCCATGTGGAAAAAAAAATTAAAATTAAGCCATTACAAACAAAACAGCCTCATAAACAGGGCTTAAGAAAGTACGATAAATCAAGTTCTTTAGGCGGCAGAGTGGGTACAAGCCGCTGTCTCAGCTAAGGCAGATTGAGAGCTCAACACAGGCTGCACAGATCAGCATTTTAAACACATTCCGTTTACGGGCCTTAATGAATGCTAAAAGCCCAATAAACAGAAGCCAGAGCCACTCAGACACAGCCTCATACAGATGTCAGCGGCGTTGTCTTTCATTTCATTTGCTAACGAGTTATCAATAGCAGTAATTTGCTGCTGATAATGCCGAGGGTTATAAAGGAGAAAAATTAACAAGTTCTGTTAAATGAGGAAACGGGCTCAGTGCCCTGCTTCGTCCTGGTGTGTGAGCTGGCACCAAGCAGGGTTGGAGGTGGTGAAGGAGTCAGGGTTCCTGGGCAATGCAGAGCCATGGTGGTGGTCACCACCACCCCCAGGCATCAGCAGGGAGAAGACTGATGAACCAGCTGCTATTAATGCCTCTCTAAGTACTACAGAAAGGGACAAAAAGAAGGGAAAAAGGCAAAACGACACCATCTTGGCATAATAAAGCCACCATTCGTGGTCATATCCACCTCGTAACCAGGCTTTGCAGAAAACTGAGATCAAGGTTGGAGCTGGGGACCCTGAACTCTGGTCCCAGCCCAACTGCTGCCTTCCCTGGGTCTTGACTGACTTCCCAGTTGCACCGTTGTAAAGCCTGAACACCATCCTTAGCCATTTGTGGGAATATATATACATTAATGCAGGCCCAGTTCACCGTGAGAATTGATTTCATACTGTTCATGAGGAGCTTCAGGGAGGAAACCCCTGGCACATGCAAAATACTATTCTTTTTACCCACTGCAGTTAATGGACAGTATCTGTGATGTTAAATAAATAAATGCAGAAGGCAAAATTATCCCAGAGAGAAGCTCCTAGCCCAGGAGAGAAAGTATTATGATGGCAGAGGTGGCCTTTGCCTAGGCAGGGCACCGAGGGGATGGCTGGGGACAAGGTATGGTCTGGAGGTCGATGCTTTCAGCAGCTCTTCCCCAACACCCAGGCTCATGTCCACAGTGATTTTTAGAAAATCTGCATCCATTCACCCACGTTTGAGGTTGATGTTGTAAAACGTACCATGTTGTGTAGGTCAAATGGAGTTCAGTCGTTTGCAGAGCACCTTGAGCTCCTGGGATGAAGGCAGCCTTGATGAGTTCCTGAAGTCCTGGCTGAAATCTCCACCCGGTGCTGAGCTGGCAAAGTCAAGAGGGTGCTGCCTGAAGAAAAACACCCAGAAACCTGAGTTAAATCATTATGGTTGTTAGAGTTAACGAGGGTCCAACCCTTTCAGCCCCCCACTCAAATAAAAGGCGGTGCATAAGCGTGTCCTATTGGCGCTGATGTGTTTGGAACATCACAAATAAGCCACGTGTCAATGAACCAGCATCTCTGCAGGGCACTGGGTGTACAGCACCCACCATGGGATGGTGAGGGGATGGCTTGAGTGGCAGCAGAGAGCTTTTCCACTAAAATTGGTCATTTAGAGCACCCTGAGCCCCCAGGATTTAATATGAAACAGCGGGCCAAAAAAAAAAAAAGAGAGCAGTCTCTCCACGAGTCTCTGGATTTCACCTTCAGTTGTCTTCTCTCCCAGTTTTTATTTTTCATTTCAGCTAATTAACGCATTAGTCTTTATAGCTGTGGATTTATAGGTTTTAGGTGCCATTAGTAAAGCCCTGACGTTATGGACTTCATGGAGGACTACAGCCAGGCTGCCGCTCGCTGTCTGTGTGTCTGCCACCACGGACAAGTTATGGGACATAGGGACTTTGGATCATAACCAACAGGCAAGAGACAGCTCCCAAGTGCTAATTTAATTGTGAAATCTTTGAATTTTTTCTTTCCCCCTCCCCCATTTGCTGTCTGTGGTGCTTATGGAAATTAATTTAAAAGTATTATGCAATTAGAAAAAAATTAATGGTTTCCTTCTTCTGGAATTGAGAGCTTTCTTCTGCGCAGGGGGGGAGGGGTTTGTGAACATGGCTTTCCTTCTTAGGGGGCTGAATAGAGGCTTCTAGCCTCTCATGTTTTAATTAATTTTTCTATAGTTGCTTCATTAATTGATATTTATGTATTGCTTGTTGTGCATAATTTCTGGAAACAGCGCGTAAGAGGATGTTCTCATTACAGCTCTACAAGTGCTTGGCCAATACTGGAATATTAATAATTGGTGTCACACGGAAAAGTACAGTTTGTTTCCCTTTCTCCGAGGTTTCTGTCCCATCTGGTGCCTTCAGGGAATAAAGAGATGCATCAAGAAAGGCAATTTTTTTGTGTGTGTGCTGCAAGAATACTGCGTTCATGGAGGAAAATGCCAAACCAAGGAGGATGCAGCTGAAGTGGAGCACTGTAAAACTAAACATGGACAGAAAGGACCTTCTTGTACACACCTTTCCCAGTCTTTTCCTGACTGGTGGTCCAGCCTCCAGGCAGCTTCCCACTGTGAGGGTCAGGCAAAGATCCAGGCGAGGTATTTCTGAAGGGTGATGGTGGGGTCCGCTCCTCTTTAGCTCTCCAGTGCCCACCAGACAGCAGTTCTGCTGCAGGAACATCTAAGGAAGAGGGGACCATATTTGTCATGTTAAAACCTCATCCCCTCTGAAATCTGCTGAGATTCCCAGCAGCCCTTCCGCTTAGAGTGGCTAATTTAACCTTACCAAGAGTAATTTTTCCTGTTTAAAAAGAAAAAGAAATAGAACGGGGCATTTTACAGGAGCGATTGCTCTGGGTCTCTGGGATTACGGCTGTGGTTTAGCAAAGCATCTCTCTGTCACTCACACGGGTGAGCATCCTCCCACGCTCACACGTGTTCCCCAGGGATGGAAATCAAGGTCTGAACTACTTTTCAGTGCCCACAAGCTGTCCTTATGTCGGCATTTCTCTGTTGACTCATGGCTAGAAAATTCTCCCCCACAGAGCAATCAGCCAGTGTCCTCTATGGCACGCGGTCTGCTCAAGGCTGGCGAGTTATGCTCTGCCCATGGAGCTATTGTTATTTGAGATTTTATTAATCATTTACTACATTTTATGAGGTTAGTCACCTGCATCGTCTCTGTTCTGACACAATAATTTACCGCTACAAGGATGAAAAATAAAATAAAAGATCATTTACTGGCAGCTCGCAATGCTCTTACCGGGTTACAAAGGCAGCTGGTGGAGAGAGGCTTCTGCCGGGGGATCGAAATAAAACAAAAAGGGATGATGAGGCACAGCCAAAAGGGTATCACTGAAGATCAGTTTTATACTGAAGCATGTGATAATCAATTATTCAGAAACATGGCGTTGAGCTATCTCTCCCTCTGGGTTTATAAACCTCTCTCTGTCTTAGCTCTGGTAACAGTTACCCAGAGATATGTAAGGGTATCACTGGAGGCCACAAGAGGACAGTGATATTAGCCACATAATGTAGATAAGAAGGATATTAGAAAGCAGAGAGCTAGCTCATCTCCTGCTGGAAATGTATATTGCTCCATCAAGGTCAATGGTATCTCCACCAGCTCTCAGCAGAGGTGGGTCAGACCCACAAGTTGTCCCACTGGACTCAGAAAGGAGTGAGCCTCACCAGGTAGAGGTGGTGGTGGTCCACCGTGCTCCTTTGCAAGCTGGGAAGCTACAAACAGGGCTGAGCTACAGGCACATAGCAGCCTTTCTCACAGCTTGGCTTCTTGTCACAGGTTGCTCAGAGAAATGCAGGACAACTTCTCCTTGGTGCATGGGAAGGACATGGCCACTGTGGTGGGCGAGTAGGGTGCTCCAGAGCTGAGCAGAAGCTTCCGGCCACCTTAAAAGTGTTTCTCAAAATAATCAGTAAGTTATTTATCAACTATAAACTGGCAGGATAAATCTATTGGTAAGCAGCAGCACAGCACAGTTAGCTCTGACAATGAAAACTGACAATTTACAGTTGCTAGTAGACCGCTGTTAAGGATATTACTCACTTAGTCTCTTAATATAATACTTACAAGAATAACAGTCTCCCCAGCCTCTCCCTGCTCAGGAGGCTGTCTCTCCTGCTGGCTCCCCACAATTGCTCTCCAGCTTCTCCACCAAGGCATGGTGTTGAGCTCCACCATCAATTGCTGCTTCAGGTATTTCCCAGGCGCTGAACATTAGGAAGAAAAATTACTGTGAGGGTGGTGAGACCCAGTTTGCCCAGAGAAGCTGTGGCTGTCTCATCCCTGGAGGTGTTCAAGGCCAGGCTGGATGGGGCTTGGAGCAACCTGGGCTGGTGGGAGGTGTCCCTGCCCATGGCAGAGGGGTTGGAACTGGATGATCTTTAAGGTCCTTACCAACCCAAACCATTCTATGATTCTATCATTGCTGCCACGGCAATGAAGTGCAGGATTTCTCCCCAGCTGTGACTACTGAGGTTCTGGCAGCAGTGGTCTCCTCTTCAGAAAGGGATGGGAGATGTACAGAGGCCAGGGTGATGCATGATATAGACCTCTGCAAAACCAGTAAGGGTGAGGGTGAGGTCTGTCCTGCCCAGGGGAGACAAGGCTGGGTGACGGCAGGACAGAAACTTGCTTAAACAGACAAACAGCCCTTCCCCCACTTAAAGCATTGACATAACAAATATGCAAAAGTCATGTATTTTGCAAGTGCAGAGCTTTCCTGGCAATAATTAGTTTCTAAACATTCCCATGTCCTGTATAATAAATGAACAGCATCATAAATGTTATGAGAATAATTCATTATTCATCATGAATAACAAATGAAGGGAATAATTTACCATCCACTAATCTCTAAAAGGGCCCTGTTTCTTTCTTCAACCATGTAGGAGTGTCAGGTGACGAGGGAGAGGTCCATGTCTGGTCCTGCAGATCCCTCAGGATGGGTGCTGTGTCCTCAGGGCCAGCACACTGCCGCTCTTTGCCGGTGGTACCATGACAGAACCCATTGAGATGCCACCTTTGGTATGGACAAGGATGGTGGTGCATCTCGGATGTCCTTTCCCAAGTCCATCTGCCTCCACGCACGACTGTCACGTACCTGGGCACATTCTGTTCCTGCAGTCCTGGCCAGGCCTCTCATTTGCTGCTGTACTTTGATCCTAACAAAGAGCCTCGAGGTGCCAAAAACAGGGAGCAAAGGCACGGGCACAGGGCGGAAAGGGAAGAATCCATTTTGGCCTCATCGGCTTTGTGGTTGATGACTGATGCCTGTTCTGCTTGGCTGGGCAGGGGGATGGAATTCTCCCACCATGCTCAGCATCGTAGACCAAATCTGGTCTCCGTCCCCGCCTCCACCACCTTTCTTCCAGGGTTTCCCCTCTTTACTCTCCTTGGAGCAGCTCTCCTTTCCCTATTTCCCAATATCACGTTTCTTTTTTCCTTGTCCACAGCCAATCTTCTCTGATATTGCCTACATCCTTCAAAGATCATTATGCTGGACCACTCCTCCAGGAAGCCTGAACCCTTTGCCAACCTGCTCTCTCTTTCCTGGAGAACCACGAGGCCCCCCAACTCCTCTTCTTGGGACTTTAATTCTCCTGACCGCTTGAAGGTAGCACTTGGGGACTAATTTCTGGGTTATCTCTGCTGATTATTATTTATTTATTGCTCTTCCTTCCCTCGCGTTCCCCCCAGTACTCTGGATGACAGGTAGCACCTAAATCACTGTGATGGAGCACAGCAAACAGAGATGGAGGTGTACAAATTTGGGGTGTGTGTGAGAAATGGGCTCCCCAAAATATTCACAGTTAGCAGCTGCCCTGGGACACCAGAAGCCCCTGCAGCTTGTCTTGATGTATCATTTGTTCAAACAAAAAACCCCAAATGGGCACGTTCAGCTGATAGACCCAGAGATAAAAACTCAAGTTCTGCATTATGATTTTAGGAAGTTGGGATTTTTTATTATTTTTATTCTAACCTTTCACCTATATTGCTGCTCCTGGATGTGAGTAAGCACTGAAACATAAAGGGTAGTTAAAAGCATCTGCGTATTACACAGTCACTGCCCTCATGTGGATTTAGCTCTGTGAGTACGTTTAATGTTTTCCAATGCTTTCAGCTCCAAGTTTTGCTAAACTTGCATTTTTGGACACTATTTTTGAGTAAAGACTTCCATAGGACAATCAAGATAATGCCGGCAAACTGACTTATGACCTCCAATATCTCAAAATATTCACAAATCTGCTGACTAACCGGGTGTATTTTTGGCTCTGTGGACTTTCCATCACTGAATGGAGTGATTAGTGACAAAGAGGGGATTTATATTTAAATCAGCGTGAGCTACTGAAGCTCTGCTGTGTGCCGACACAGCACAGAATACGTTGTGCTGAGGGGTGTTTGACACCTTGCTGGCTGTCACTTTCCATAACACCCCACCAACCCACCCAGCAAGACCTGGGCTTCTCTCACCTACCCACCCACCAGCAACAGGAGCATCAAAATCATGCAACATCTATAGTCTAATAACATTTAATCGGGAAGCTGAGATGATCAGACCCCCCAGAAGAAGTCTAGAAGATGCTTTCTGAAGACAAGTGAGACAAGAAGAGTCACACCAAGCACTGGAGCCACCTACCAGCCTTTCTGGGCTGCTCTGTTCCTCAGAGCAGAGGAGAGAATCATAGAATCAGAATCATAGAATGGTTTGAGTTGGAAAGAAAATGAAAAATCATTGAGTTCCAACCCCCCTGCCCTGGGCAGGGACACCTCCCACCAGACCAGGTTGCTCAAAGCCCCATCCAGCCCGGTCTTGAACACCTCCAGGGATGGAAGTGAGGGATGTTTCTGACTTAGCATTTCTACATGTACCTTCTGGCTCTGGAGGATGGCCAGATTTTCATGCCTGTGCATGATTTTATGGCTAGATCCCACACAACCTTCCTGTAAGAAGCCTGCAATAAGCTTTCTTAGATACATGCCATTCAACAGCGACCCTAAAACGATCCACAAAACACTGAATTTCCCAGGAAGCCCTGATTTAGACAGGTAGCTTTCACAAGAATTAAAGCACAAATGTGAGCACGAGCACAGGGGTGCCAGCTGTGGTTCGACCCACCACGTACGTGCTCCTCAGAGACAGCGAGATGATCCACCTCACCCTGGCTCGTGGCACTGACCTGCAGGGTGGGACCTTGGTGCAGGGCAGAGGAAAGTTTATTAGCATTTTTGACCCTTTTAATTGGCATTTTGCCCTCTCAGGCTTTCTCGGTCAGCTTTGAAGTCTAGCTTCCCTTGCGAGGAATTCATATTTGTCAGGCTTGCATGAGACATAATGCGGTGACAGAGGTAGCTCTATATGTATGGTAATTTTTAGAGCTGAGTGACATTTCTCAAGTGGAGAAGTTCACTGAGAAATGCAGGAACCAATGGTATTTGTGAAAAAAATTAGAAAGTGTACAAATGTTTCGCCTTGACGTCTCAAAAGAAACGGTTTGGAGACACGGAGATATTTTGTTTCGACACCATCAAAACAAAATATTTTGACTTCTTGTTTTTGAAACTAGCTTTGTTGTTTAAAAACTGACCCAAATTTTAGGAGAGGTTTTTGGGTTTGGGTTTGGTTGTTTTTTTTTTAAACCAGTGTTATATAATAAGAAAAAAAGAGCATTTATTCTGCTGTTTAGGAAAATTCTTGGTTTTACTAATTTTCCCCTCCTGTTTTTGGATTTGACAGCCGAACTGAAAAATCCATATTCATCTGCCTCTCTCGCTGTTACCACATCACACATCTCCAGCTGCTAAAAGAAAGAAACACCTTCATCCACTCAACATCCCCGCTGTTATCCAGCATCCCTGCTTTTGCCGTGCTGTGAACACAAAGTTTTCTCTGTCCCCAGCAGCATGGTGGCATCTTGGGGACCTGTGACCACAGGTGACTCAGTGGCCCTGGCACAGAACACGGACGTGCCTGCCCTCCCCATGGCTACGGTTGCCTTCAGCCCCACTGCTCCTTGATCAGGGCAAAGGGGGTTAATGGATAACTCCGTGTTTTTGTCAGAGAAATGAACCCTTGCTGGAGCCTTATCTCCTCATCACGGGCAGGGAGGGAGCAGAAGAACAAAGACGGATTTGTTGTGTCCTCTGTTACTCACCACTGAAACGGCTGATGGGACTCGGCGATGTGGCCACACAGTTTTTTCATGGATAATTTATCTGCTTTCTGCCCACCCATGAGTTCCAATTCCAAAAATAGCTTTAGTCAAATCGTTGCTGTGGAGCCAGCTCTGTTTATGGCCAGCTTGGTTTCTGCTCTGGCCCCTGGAGCTCTCAGACAAATGGTTTACTGATGTTTAAGCTTACCCTCCTCTCCAGCAGTGCTGGCTGCAGGGCAGGGACTCTGAAACCATCAGGCACTGTCTCGTCTTCAGGATGCTGGGGACAATGAGCCTCAGTGCCCTGTGCTGCAGAGATGAAGGACCACGTGGACATCTTATGGTGGGGAAGGTCTTCAGATGCTACAGCTCCCTGAGGCGTTTGAAGGTACCCAAGCCCTTGTGGGTATCCCCACACTCTGAAAAAGACAGTTCACAGAATCACAGAATGCTGTGGGGTTGGAAGGGACCTCTGGAGATCATCTAGTCCAACCCCACTGCCAGAGCAGGTCCACCCAGAGCAGGTTGCACAGGAATGTGTCCAGGCAGGTTTTGAATGTCTCCAGAGATGGAGAATCCACCCCCTCCCTGGGCAACCAGGGCTCTGCCACTCTCAAAGTAAAGAAGTTCCTTCTCATGTTTAGATGGAACTTCTTGTGTTCAAGTTTGTGCCCATTACTTCTTGTCCTGAAACCCCAAAACTCACCTGCTCATTAACAACAGAGGAATTTGGGGTTTAACATACGCCCAGACAGGGTAGTTCAAAGGCCTGTGTACTGCCTGAAATAGTCACATCCCTTCCATGGTGGCATCTGAGCATCAACAGGAAAACCCCCCACTAGATGCCTTAGAGCTAGGGTTTGAGCTCAGGCTTCATCAACAGCTACTGACACACCCTGTCTTCAGTTCCACTGCTTCCTGGGCCTTGGCCTCCTCACCTAATTTGATTAAAAGCTCTTCTGCTCAGGGTCTATCTGGACACCAGCCATTATAACATTTTCATTTCTGATGGGGCAGCTGGAGCCTGTTGCCGCAGAAGCACACCCAGTAATTTTCCCCTTCCTCTCTGCATCCCTTCGGGAGTTTGCCACAAGATTCAGGACTGTGAAGAATTCCCAATAAACAGCAGTTTCCTATAGGTTGTTTCACATGCCCTCCGCGACACGAGGGACTTCAGCCATCTATTTCCAGGATCTATTTCCAGGAGAAAAGGGATCCTTTAGCTATATCCATGAGCAAGAAATCAAAACGCATTTTGGCATCCTGCCCAGCGGCTGGCGACTTCTGGTTCATTCCCAGCACATTGCCAGCACCATTTGCTGCTGTTTTAGTTTATTCCTTTGTTTTATCCTACCCTTCTCTCTGTTTCCTACCAAAACCCTGTTTTTTTGTGACGCTGGGTGGCTGGGATGGAGCAGTGAGATGTCTGCAGCGTGCAGCCAGCCGTGGTGACTCAGAGCTGCTTTAAAAAAAAAACCAAACCAAACAACAACCCATCTTTCTCCAGGACACCACAATTCAAAAATCATTTCCAGTCCTATTATTATTATTATTATCAGCCCAGGGCACTCATATTGTGGTCTCCTGTGCAGCCAGCCCTGAAAGTCGCTCCTGTTAAATATACTGAGGCTTCCTTCCACTTTAGGGTTAACAAAAATTAAATCTGTGCAGCCAAAAATAGGCAGAGATTTCATTCCCATGAGGCTACGTCTGCGTTATTGAATCCCAGTCTTTTTCATCTGAAACAAAAATATACTGGTCACAGGGGGTTTGTTTGGCTTTTATTATTTTTTTTAATATAAAATAATATCTCACTGAATTATGTTTCAGGGAGAAAAGGGTGAGTTTGGGTGGGTTTTCTGCTGTGATCACAGCAGAAAAGGAATAAGAATTATCCAGGCTCCAGCAAGAGAAAGGGAAATAGATGCAGGAGACATGGACAGGGTTCGTAGCCAAGTTGGAATGGGTTTGGAGAATGGCATATGCTGGATAAATATCCAAATTTTTCAGAACTTTGCAAACCAGTCACCCCTCAGAGCTATATTTGTAAATGGGTAGTGACTAATTCTTCCAAAGGTACCCTGTGTCCTTGTTATTGGTTTTCCATGAACATCCATCAGCTCCTGTACAGGGATGCTGACAAAGAGTGGGAGGTTTTTGATTCAATTTGTGGGATTTTTCAGTTTCCACTCCCCCCGTCAGCCTCAGGATCATCCACTTGTGGACAATCCATAATTTTAAAAAAGAAAACAGAAAACATCAGGTAACTCACTCTCTCCCAATACTTCTGGTGTTTGCCAGCCTGTGGCACAGCCAAACCACTCTTCAGCACTGTTTGGAGTTGGAAAACCTGGAAAAGCTGCTTTTAGGACAGTAAGATCTTTAAGAACAGGCAGAAAAACACCCCTCATTGCACCCTGGATGTGCCAGTGCTGATGTGTTTATTGCAGCTACATTGGTAATTATGATCAATAGCAGTAATGAGCAATATTTAATAACACAATCATCATGACATTAACAGATGTGATTATTATTTCTGAACTTTTTAAGATATTTTTTTTATCAAGTATTTTGGTGCTAAGCCTCCCGTTAGGCAAACCTGTTTTCACAGTTGATGTTATAATAAAAAGCAGAAGTAGGGGTGGCCAATAACCCAGCCCTACATCATCTCCCTTAAACATGAAGGGAAGTATCATTAAATATGGATCTACATGTATATAAAAAAAACATTTAAAATAACTTTCATGGCCTGCATTGGCATTTAGTAGGTAATAACTAAAAAGCAATTAGCTCCAAAATATTGTTAAATAGTTTAAAATGTGGTTCTTTTACTGGATTTTTTTTTTAAGAAGAAACAACCACGTGAGGTCCCTGGGAAATTTATGGCTACGGGAGGAGCGAGCTATCTGAAATACAAATTTTCTGCCTTATCAGGCTTCTTTTAAATGGCTTTTTTTTCCCCCCAACATCACAGGCAGCTGAAGTTGGAATCTCCCCTCCGAATTCTCTGCCTGCACTTTTTGGCACTTGCTGTACCTCGGCGGTTTCGCCCCAGAAGGGTGCTGCAGACAAGTGTGGAATCCGCACAAATGTTCCCAGATCAAAACAGTCAAAGTGCTACTCCATTTCCCTGCTTCTGTGATGTTTAGAAATAAACATTGGCAGTGCTTTATTTTGGGCATTTTGGAGCAACTTCTCAGCATATCAGCAGCATATTCTCTCCCAGACTGAGGGAGCTCGCAATTTGGTTTTGTGGACTGGGAAGTGCAGGCTTGGAAATGCTGATTTTCCAAAAATAAAGGTGGCAAAAAAGAAAAAAGGGAATTGAAGTCCTGCAGGGAACACCTGCCCTCAGCTCTCTCCCTCTTTCTTTTCCCAGTTTTCCCAAATCTCCAGCCCTTTCCTCACCCATCTTATTGTCTTCTACTTCCCTCACTGGAAGATATATTTTCCGCACTCCGTCTAATCCTTACTCTCCTTGCTCTTTGATGGTGTGTTTTGCTTTCACCCAGCGAATGCTTTCTAATATCTAAATTTCCAAACTTATTTCATTTTATCATCCTCCACCTCTTATCTTGCCGTTCTCGGCCCCCTTCTTCTACGCCTGGATTTGCTTACTTTTAAGATTTACTGCCACATACGAATTGTTTCTGTTTGTATCTGCACCCAAAGCGGCTTGTGAGGTGTCTCGGGAAAAATTGCTTTAAAAACATACACCGAAAATAAACAACATCAGGCAAAGCTAAGCTGGCGTGCTGTCAATATATTTTCCACCTTTGGAGTTTTGTTGGGGTTTTTTATGTAGGTTTTGTGGTGGTTTTTTTAACTTTCTTATCTGTGCATCATTTACATGATGGCGTTTTTCTGGGAATCACTCCAAAGGTGGGACGAAAGGGTCGCAATTTGATGGAACACAGTGATGGTGGTGCCGGCTAAAACCTGCACACAAATCCCCTTTCAGTTAATGATACTGAGATTGCAGGATGTTGGAGAAAAACAGAAGACCTACTTTTATCCCGTGCATCACAGCTAGGTTTTACCAGGTGGGAAAGCTGTTTTCAAAATCTATGCCAAATCCAAAGAGTTTTTTTTTAACCGGTATCAACCCCACGACTTCCATTTGTACTGCTGTAAGTAAAATCAGGATTACGGAGTAAAGATAAAGGGAAAAGTGCAAATATTTCTGTCTCTGCAGCGCGGCTCCACCCTCCTATTCTTGGGAAACCTCACGTCCAGCTCTGCTATGAAAGGGCATTCAATCATCCTCAACTGCTTTTAATTATATTAGCAGTGTTATTGTAGCTGTTATCGTCTGAGGATATGACTGAAGGAGTATTTATACAGAGAAATAATATCATTTGTTGGAGCAGCTGATACACAGACGAGCTTTTTGGCATACAAGCCTGAAAAAGGGCTGGTGTGCCTGAAAACATATCTGCTTTCCCCCACTCCAGAGTATAAAAGTTTGTTCTAATAAAAGGCATTACCTCTCCCTATAGACTTTGTCTCATTTAATTATATTAACATTGAAGATAGGTGAGTTGAATTGCACAATGTGATTTGTGTCCTTCCCAAACCACACTGCCAGCTCTAGCTGGGGCCCAAACTGCTTGAGAAGATCAAGAGCATCCAGCTGCAATTGTTACCGTGTCTGTATTAGTGTATTTTAATGAAAAATATCAGAAAGAGCATAAAGCATCGGGCTTCGGTCATGGAAACAATCTTTGGCTTTGAGAGGGAGGGCTGAGACTCACAAGGGTTATGTTGGAGGGGCTGCTGATGCTTGAGGGGTGCAAAGGAACTGCTGTGGGTGCCAGCGTTGGCTCTGGATGGATCTCAGCTCCCATCCGCCGTGGCACCTTCTGCATCTCCACCTTCCTGTATAATTATTTTCACACTGACCCATTTTTCCATCTGGAAGACACCCAAAGCAGAAGCCCCAAACTCATTGTGTTTCAGCTCAACGCGAGCAAGAAGCATCCAAAATCTCTAGCCAAAGTAATTTCTTACCAAGCTCCCAGCCAAATTTGCAGGCTCAAGAGAGCCCCGTGAATCACAGATAAGCAGCCAGCCATTTGCTGCATAACTTTGCTTCTAATTACAAATGGGCAGGAGTAATATATGGAGTCATTAATTGGTCAAAAATAACACAGGGAGCTCGATGTAATGGGAAATCGATGCTTAGATATGATGAGGAGAAATAAAAGCATTCAGTGCATGGGCAAAACGTAAGCTGCTTGGCTGGCAAAATGAAAACAATTTTTTAATGCTTCCCTCTACCCCCACTCTACCCAGGGTTTAACTTCATGTTTGACTTTAAACATCTGAGAACGGCTTTGTTTTGGTCATGTGCAGAGTGGCCTCCTCTTAACATTTATTCCTCAGGAGCAGGGATTTTATTTAATGCAGAATTTGCAGACCGAAAGGATTAATCTTTTGTATGCCTTCTTCCTTGGAGAGTTGTTTGGTTGGTTTTTTTCAGAAGGAATATACTTGTTTCCTAGCTTTCTGAGTCTGTCTTTTGGTATAAGTGCTTGCTCCTTTCTCTCCCCTTCTTCCCCTGCTTGTTTACTCTGGGAATAAAAACTTGACCTTGACTTTAAGGTCGTTGGTGTTTCAGACTGAACAGTCAGCAGAGAGCAGGGAGGGGGGGAAATCGATGGGAACCACATTAGACAAGTAGAAGAGTAATGCACGAGTGCTGGGGAGTCAGCCTGGAAATGGAAACAACTGAGCTCATCCTCAAAGGAGAGCTCATCCCGCTGATGCATTGCCTGTGGTTAAAACCCCACCTCCCACCTTCTCCTTCCTGCACCCTTCTCCTCCTCACCTGGAAAACACGTCCTTGAGGCCACCAGAAGACGTGGATGCTCCTGAGTTTCACCTCCTCACTGAGGTACCCACCTCAACCAGGTGGGAGTTGGAGCCAGGGGACAAAGCGGTGGCCTATGTCTTCTCCTCCTGCCAGCTCTGCCTCCACATCTGCACCTCTGGGTATTACAGGGGTCCTGCTAGCACCTACAATAAAAAAAAATACACCAAAAGCATCAACAAGAGAGGTGAGAAAGGCCAGCTGAGCAGCCAAGAGATATGACATTGCTAATGAAGATGTCAACGATTGATGAGATTGCGTTTGCCATCAGTGGATTCACAAAGAATCTCATCCCTACCACGTTTCGGGTGAAACTCTGCCCCTTTCTTGCTGTTTCTCAATTTATGGAGTGAAATTCTGGCTGAGCTGCCTCATCACACTGTCGGGACGTGGAGGTCAAGGAGGCAAAGTTAGACTTCATCCACCAGACATGCCTTTCCAGGAAGGCGCAGGGATCTTCGCCGTTTAAATGCAAATCATATTTGGTTCAATACATTTAAATATGAGCAAAATGTCCTCAGCAATAACAGCAGACTGTTAATACATATGTGTATGAAGTTTTTAATTAATTTGATGGCATTAGAGTACCAGTTGTGTTCTCAAAACAGCTCAAAAGTACTCTTTTAAAAGGAATTAATATTTAATAGGGAAAAAATGCAATAGCTTCCTGAAGTCTTAATTAAATGCTTATACCCTTATGGCTTTTACAAGTGTTTTACTCATAATTTAGTCTGTTAGGGAACTGCAGCATTGGTGTTTTCTGCAGGGGGGGGGTGCCCTGGGAAGTGCCCCATCTATCAGGCTTTTTTTTCCCTTCAGAGCCCTATTATCCTTCTTAGAAAAAGGAACTGCTGAAAGACTTTGGGAAAAAACGCCCAAATTTCTACCTAATATCTCATCTAAATCCCCCCTCTTCCAATTTAAAACCATTCCCCTTTGTCCTGTCACTACACTTCCTGACAAAGAGTCCCTCTCCAGCTCTCAGTAATGGCCATTCCTCATTAGACCCACACATGTACATCCTTATTTGCAAATAATCCATAGGTGCCAGCAAATAATTCCCATTTTTCCTCTTATGCAACAGAAAATTAAGCAGGAGATGGCTAAAGCAAGCTTCAAGCTGAAGCCCTCTAAAAAAGGCATGCCGTTGTGAAAAACACTGTTTAGGGTAACTGGAGAAGGCAGCTGGCAAAATTCAGTCACTCTTTCCAGGGCAGAAGAATTTATAGACCCTATCTCCAGCGCAAATAATCTCTATTAACTTCCCCTGCTTTTAAAATTGGCTTCCACTAACCTTTATTTACCATGCTTTCTCAGGACCACACAAATTAGACAAAAACTGCACGGCAGTCTCTTTTCTGTTTAAGCACGTAAAGCAAGTACGTACAAGGTCTAGCACTGAGAGCTTCAACCTGCATTTTATTTATTTCCATAACCATTTCAGGGCCCCAGATGTTACCTCTTCAAGCCAACCTCTCCACCAGCAGGGCTCCTCCAGTACTATCCACCTTGTGAATAACACTCAGAGCAGTAATAATAGTGAGGAGTTCTGAAATTGTCTTGTTTTTCTTCAATTTTGTTCTCGCAATGCCACGTCCTGCCAAGCATCTGTCCAGATATTTGGTCTGAGCTGATGAGGAAGACGAGGGACTGATTTTCTCAAGGTGGTATTGAGCTCTGCGCTCATGAGACCCCCACCTGGAGCACTGTGTCCAGCTCTGGAGTTCTCAACAGAGAAAGCACATGGACCTATTGGAAAGGGTCCAGTGGAAGGTCATGAAGATGCTCAGAGGGCTGGAGCACCTCTNGGGGGCTGGGGCTGCAGCATCACCCCCTCGCTCAGGTGGCTTCTCAGCAGGGGCCACATTCAAAATCTGGGCATATTTTTAGTCGAGCTCAGAGGGATAAAAGTAGGGCACCGGCACTCAGCAGAACTGTACAGACAGGTTTTTGCCGATGGAGCAAAACCAGAGAATGTCTATGTGAGTGTGAATGTGTGTGGGGAAGGGAGAGGGGGCTGGGCTTTTTCTTCCTTTTCTTTCATTCTGCTGACTTTGCACAAAAGTTGAAAGTCAGGTTTTACCCAGTGAACTTCCATGAGTTCATACAATAGATGGGAGAGGCGAAAACAGCCCGTTCAGACCCAGAGAGGAACAGGCCAGGTCTCCATCGCTGCCAGTGTTGGCAGGACCAATGTCCCCATCAGGGAGGAAGGAGAGAGCCAGGATGGGAAGAGGGTTCAGCAGCTTCCTGGAGATATTCTCTTAGTGATCATGGGTGGGAAACCGAGCAGGGAAATCGGCATCACTCAAGGCACTTCTCTTTACCCTAATCCTGTGGTTTGGAAAACAATTTGAATGGAAAATGAAGAGAATTCGAGGACAAACCAGAGACGGAAAATGGGACCAATACAAGAGGAGGAGAAATTAAAGGAGCGGAGTCTGGGCTTGAAAAACTCTTCAGCACCAGCATTTCTCCCCACCGAAAAAGGAAACGTTTTATTTTCCCTGGAAGGAGACAAAATGAACAGCGGGGACTATTGTTGTGGCAAGAACACCTGGAGATGTGCTCACTGCAGCGAGAGCTTGCTGGCAGGGATAGCAACGGCATAATTTGCAGCAACATCTGCAGTTGGCCCAGCAACCATCTCTCCTCATTAATTAACAGCAGCAGTAGGTTTGCCAGACAGCCCCGTTGGCTTTTGCCTTATTACTGTACCCCTTAGCTAATGAGCCATCCTCTTCGGTTCCCGCTGAGCCAGGTACATCCAAGCCTGACCGCAGGACGGGCACAGAAATCCAGCGGGCATCAAAAGGGGTGACAGTGCTTGCCATAATTTTGTATATTTACCCCGTGGGTCATGTTTACTACAACCACACGATTCCACAGCAGCGGGCTGTAGGTCTGTGGAGATAATAGCAGAGCTTCATCAATGATTCCCCTGTATGTACAATTCTGGCTTTCACTCTGTGAAATTATTTGGGATTATATCTATTTCATCCACAATTCTGCCTCGGTCCTCCAAGATGACAGACACATCCTTTCACCTCACCTCCTTTTCTCTGCAGGAAAACAAGAGCCATGACATTGTCCTTCAGGAACCATTTGGTTTCCACCAGTGAGACAATATCACAACCCAGCTCTGTGTGACCCTCATTTCCACATTTATAGTACAGAAACACAAGAAAACAACACGTGGATCAGCACACAGAGACCCTCGAGATGCCTTTGCCTGGCCATTACATATCACCTCCATTGAGCACCATCCTGGTGGTCAACTTCTGCAGCAATGGAGAAATTAATACAAAGCAGAAGAATGTGGCAAGTCTCTGGCAAGCTCAGCTTTCTTTTGTGAGACCGCACCTGGAGTACAGTGTCCAGCTCTGGAGTCCTCAACATAGAAAGGACATCAAACTGTTGGAACAGGTCCAGCGCAGGGCCACNCTCTTTTCCAGGGTTGCACTTGTGATCAAGTGCCAACTCCTGGACACAGCTGAGGGTCTGTCACCTGGGGAGCTCCAGGTCTTGGTGCAAGAGCTTCCACCAAATCGTGGCTGCTCAGCCCTGCTGGTCATGCAGGCAGGATCCCGTCTGCCCAAATTCAGCGCCGAGCCTCAGGCAGCCTTGCTCAAGTCATTTCACGCACAGTTTAATTCTTTCCAGAATGGGGAGGGGGACCTCTTCCAAGAAAACCCGATCCAAAATGATCAAGGTGGCTTAATAACACCAGGCAAACGGCAGTGCTATGGCCCTGCTAGACAATAGCAAAACACATTCGGCTACGCAGCTCAGACCTTGTTGCATTACACATGTAATTAGGTTGTTTCCATGGTAATGATCTAATTATGGTCTTCTTGGCATTGTGTAATCACATTTGCTGCATTTTGGCAGAGCTGTTTTCCTTATTTTTGAACTGCAACACTCAGCAAGATGTTCTTTCTGAAGCCGAATAATAATTTTGCCTGATGAAAACCGACAAGTCTGCGAGTTTTTATTTAAAGCAGGGTTGAAGACACAAGACAAGACAAAACTATGTATATATATAGCATATATATAATATATACATATATATAAAGAAGGATTTTTATCCCTGTAATTTCTATTCCTCCTCCCTTCCTACCTTTTTTTTGGCAAGTGCTTAAAATAATGCATTGTAACTGTGGCCCCCTGTGGGAGGAGGAATTCCAGAGGCTTCTCTTCTGTTCCTGGGGTTAGTGATGGGTTGACCTTAGGGCATGAGAATTCACCTCTCCCTGCCTTATTTTTCCTGTCTGGGGATAACAATACTGACTTCAGATGAGATCTATATGCAAAATGTATATTATTTCTTCTAAGCTATTCCAGGTCCTGGTAAGCATGATACCTTAGAGACAGCTGGTGAAATCCTGGACCTGTAGAAGGCCGAGGGCAAAAGTCTTATTGATTTCCATAGTGCAGCGATTTCCCACTTGCCTGTTATTATAAAATCACAGAATTATAGAATTGTCTGGGTTGGAAGGGACTTTCCAGATCATCCAGTCCAACCATCAACCCAACACTGACAAAACCCATCACTAAACCATGTCCCTCAGCACCACATCTGCCCAGCTTTTAAATACCTCCAGGGATGGTGACTCCACCACTTCCCTGGGCAGCCTGTCCCAGTGCTTGATAACCTTCTCTGTGAAGACATTTTTTCCTAATATCCATCCTAAACCTTTCCTGGTTCAACTTGAGGCCCTTTCCTCTTGTCCCATCGCCTGTGACTTGCTAGAAAAGATTGACAACCCCCGGTTACACCCTCCTTTCAGGGAGTTGTAGAGAGTGAGAAGGTCTCCCCTCAGCCTCCTTCAGGCTGAACACCTCCACCTTTTGTCTGCTCCTCTGGACGTGCCCTTCTCTGGACATGCTCCAACACCTTAGAAAAAATCAGATCCAAAAAGCCAAACCAGGCAGTCTTGACCAATGTGCATTCTCCACCCTTCTCCCCCAGAGCTGAGCAAAGAAGGAGCTCTTAGACTTTGGTGACACGTGTGGTGTCTTTCTTACCTGTCACAGCGCTGTGGGGGGGATCTGGCCACGGGATTTGTTGTTTGCAAGTGGGATCCCCTTCACCAAACCCACCCCTCCCCAAAGCTCGGCTTATTCCTCCATGCTATAGGGCATTTTTAGGGAGATGGAGAGCTCAAGGCTCTGTAGAACCAGTGCCTGTAGGGATTTACCATGGTCCGTGCTCTGTTGTGCAGGAGAGGAGCTTATTATCGCCTGCAATCTCTCCTAAGGCAACTCCCTCCTTGAAGGCAGCTGCAAGATCTGGCTGCTAGTTATCACTTATAAAGATTTTTAAAGCTTTCTTGCAAAACAAAAGAAATATTTCTAGCTTGAGCAATAAAGGGATCTGGAGAAAGATAGGAGATGAAAGGTCAGGCTAGAGGAGCTTGTGAAATCATGCCGGAGCAGAACCGCAGGCTGCAGACAGCCCAGGGCTTGTATTGCAATCGACAAGGCTATTCGTGGAAAGGTTTTTGATCGGAGTTGCCATGACAATAGGAAACACCTAAAAACGATCTATGAAACATTCTGTCGGCATCAAGCCAAGATGTTAAGCCAAATCCTATGCTCTGGTTATCCCTGTGAGTCAGTCGCTTTCATTGAAGTGTTGCGAAAGGAAGGATTTGGTCCTCTGACTTGGAGGATTTGGGGAAACAGGTGTGAAATGTAAATTATGATCGAAAAGATTTGTGCCGTAAAGAACTCGCTGCAGAAGGATGTTGGAAATCTTGCAAATGCTGTTTACAGCTCTTGCCTGGTGTACTGAGTCTGCACACGAGACAAGGGAGTCCTTGATTTTGTTGGACAGGAGGGTACGGTCGCTTTCTGAATGAATACAGTACAATACCCACCCTGCATATCCTCGCTGGTCCTGGGATTGAAATTTCCATCTCTAAACCTTTACAGGGCGATTTAAAATCCAAAATGAGTGGCACTGAATTTCAAGGACCCAGCAAGATGAAGTCACTTTTGAAAGTAGTGTTTTCTCAAGATATGAAAGGTGAGAAGAAAAAGCCGTTACTGCCGTATTTTTTTTTTTTAACTAATAATGATGTGAGGGTGGGTTCTTATTTTTCCCTTCATTTGATGCATCTCTGAGACCCCAGAGCTTACAGCAAAGACCAGAAACTGTGTCCTCTGCTGGGCTGGTTGTTTCTTTCTTCTGCAGAACTGACCATGTTGTTATCCCAGAGGAAGTAAGTTATGCTATCAAGCCATATGCTTTGTGCCATGCTCTGCAGAGAATAAAACTAACTGCGATTAGCTATTGCCACTTGGGTTTTAGCAGGTTGACACCTCTCCAATGCCAAGACATACCCAAATAAGCCCACAACAAATGCTTCTGAATGGACCGACAACTGCACAGCAGTCGTGGTGAAAGCCAAATAACAGCAGTGGAGTGGGGTGGGATTTCAGGTCTGCTCTCTCACTGCTCCTTTGCAGAGGACCTTTCAGTGGGTCACAGCTAACTGACTTCCATGTCTTCCTTGTAGAACAGGTAGTTATGAAACCTGTGCCCTGCTGGAACATGGTTCTCCATTGATATACAGCCACCTCCTGCATGGGATGATATAGCAGCTGGTAAAAGGGGTATAGACTCAATAAGACACTTTGTGCCTCAGGTACCCTTCTTCTTCCTCCTTCCTTGTCTTTTCAGCCAGCCAGGGGGAGGAAGAAGAGGGTAGCGATCGGCTGGATGTCAGTGGCCCCAGGGCTGGGAGAGGAGAGTAAGCACTTGGGGTGGTGGAGACCAAGTCTTCAGTCGAAGGGCAGCCCAGCTCTACCAGTGTTGGTCTCAAGGTTGGGAGAGAAGAGAAAGAGCTGGGGGGTGGTGGAGACCAAGTCTTCAGTCGAAGGGCAGCCCAGCTCTACCAGTGTTGGTCTCAAGGTTGGGAGAGAAGAGAAAGAGCTGGGGGGTGGTGGAGACCAAGTCTTCAGTCAAAAGGCAGCTCAGCTCTACCAGTGTTGATCCCAAAGGTTGGGAGAGAAGAGAAACTGCTGGGGGTTGGTGGAGACCAAGTCTGCTTCTCTTCCCGTCTCCTTCCAATCTACCATCTCAGCAGCAGAAGGGGCAGGCTGGTCTCCAGAGAGAATAATGGTATGTTAATGAGAGCCTTGCTCACTGAAACTGCTGGTTCTTGTAATTTGGCTGTGGTTGTGGTATGGAAGAACACGAACAGCATATTTCACTGCATCGATGCCCCTGCTGTGCAAAGCCCCACGTGGACCACAGTAATCACTGTCTCTTGCCTTCAAGGTACTACACACTCGTGGGACTAAAATCAGAGCTGAGAAACTTGTCCTCCTTTTCACAAATCTGCAAATTTCATTAATGCCACCAAGAGTTTTACGTGCGTCTGCAAGAAGGGACCAGATCCCTCTTTTTTTTTTTTCTTCCCTGTCCTCGTTTCCTTCTTTTGTAACCCAGATATTTGCATAATACAGAGCAGCAATGCCAAGCGCCGGGTGCCGCCACTCCTGCTGCCCAGGCTCCATATGCTGCCTGTCTGAGTCGATCCCAGGGAGCTCCACAGTTGCAGGAGGACGATTTTCAAATCAGAGGCGTGTAAATTAGAGCTGACACTCGGCAGCTTTAATTCACGGAGCGAACCTGATCCTTGCTCACACTCTACCCATCGAGTAACCTTTACACCACAATCAATACAGCCAGATAATTACAATGAGTAGGAAAGCTAAGTGTATGTTTCCAGGTTTTTTTCATCAAAACAAAGTCCTAGTGATACGCTCCTGCCAAGGTTTTTACAATTCTCCTTTATTGCACTGGGAGATCACACAAGCCTAATACTATATAATACTGTTTACAATAACATTCTCAACCAGAAACTCCTTCTCATCTAAATCTAGCTCATCTATCTTGGTATGAATCTCTAATTCCATATATGTAAGGGGGAAGTTGTCCCTCTGTTTCCCTGTTGATCTAGTGCCAAACCTGCTGATATCAACAGCCATAATGAGAATGATTGACAAAAAATGAAAAAGTGTTCCTTGAAACTTCAGAGGTTTCACCTTTGATATAATTTCCCAATTTCTCCTGGTCACCCCTGATCTTGCTTCTCAAACATACACTGCCCTTTCACTCCCTACATACTTGCTTTAGTAACAGTTGAGAGAAGCTTGTCCTTTGCAGACATTGCCTTAGGATGAGACACTGGCAAGTGGAAAGGCCACTTCTCACAAGTCAACTTAGAGACACCCTGATTTTGTCAGGTGAAGCACTGAGGAGGCCATCATTTCCAACCACACAACATTGACTCCCAAGCCAAAAGGATATGGGACCCCTCTACGCACAGCGTCAAGTGAAACACAAGAATTTTTCCTATTTTCACTTTAAATTATACAAAACAACAAGATCCACAAGGCGTGGGTCGATGTACCTCGATCAGGACTTAAGCAACAGCTCAGAGATAGATAAATCTCACCTCTGGACACCGGATCAACGCGTGTAGGTGAACCCTCCTCCTCTGAAGCTTAAGGTCCAGTTGTTACTTTGGGGGTTAAACAGCAGCAGTAACCCTGCGATGGCAAGGAATTAAAATGATAATATGCAATAAAAACCTCCATAATTATTAATTGCACTGCTACAAATTTTCTGGTAGGAGAAACTTTCATCCGAGCACACAGTCACGAAGAAGCCATCATGAAGATGGGCTGTAGCACACACACAGCAGATGTACACACGGAGACATCAACAGATTGCATATGGTGCACGTGGCATAATTCATGACTTTTCTTGAAGGCTGTCAGAAATCTGAGATGTATTGGGTGAGAAGAGTACTGGGGTAGTCTTTTAATTAGTCCACAGCTCAACTGCATTGTAAAATTTACTCTCTGACATTGCATCCACAATTTATAACCTTTAAATCAAAGGAACATCTCAGACTGAGCTTTTGCTAATCGGAGGTGTTAATGATAAAAGCACAAGCCTGAAAAAGGGATGTGTGAGACAATTATTCACAATATTCAGAACTGTTTCTCTGGCCAATGTGCTACTCCATAAAAATTAATCTGGAAAATATATGGGGCTCCCAGTTGTCTCTCCCTTATATCTGGATATTATCTGCTTGGTGCCACCAGAGGTGGCATGATGGGAAAGCCACCCTTTGCCCATCTGTGGGGAAGGCTTCCCAAGATTTGTTAAATGAGCAAGATTTGGATGCTGTAGGGCCTCCAGTTCAAGCACAACCATACTGGAGAGGAATGTGTCTTGATGAACACACCCCGGGCTTGGCAGCCTTGGTGAGCCCTAGATGTAGACCTGAGGAAGACAGGTATGGTCCTGCCTTGAGAGGGTGTCATACACGACTGCGGCTCTTGGCCACAGGCCATTTGCTTCAATAAAAAATGCGTTGCCATCTCTTGGCTTCTTGGCAGCTGTTTCCAGATGTGACCTACCTTTTACTAGGACAGGATTGAGAACGATCTTATCTTCAAAGCTGGTGTGAAGAGACAGCAAGTGCTTGCTGCAGAAACAACTCTCCTCTGCAAAAGTTTACATTGTGTGGTTGTTCCTCACTGTGAGGCAGTTACATGGTGCTGCTTCTTCAAAATTCTACTCAAGGTGATGGCAAAAGAACAGCCAGACAATCTTCTGCTACTGTCAGGAGCAACAGGCCATCATGGGGGTGGTGTAGCAAGTGTCATCACTACCTGAAAAGTAATTATAATGCAAAAAGACAGTCAGGATGTGATTGAGTGGCAGGCAGTTGATGGAAAACATTTAGAAAAACTTAACCTTCCTTCATCCCCCAAGTCAATTTGTTTTCAGTTGTTTATCTTCAGTTGTGTCCAATTACATACAGGTTCTTGCAATGAGCTTTCCTTTCAAGCCACACGGCTCTTTCAAATTAAAATTTTTCATTTGGAAAATGTCTAAAGGCACATTTCAATCAGTGAAAACCCTTTCCCGGAAAAAATATTGAAAAATATTGCTTCAAACAGCCACAAAATGTTTCTGTCTGAGATTCAGTGATTTCTAAGTATGACTGTTGAAAGAGTCTTGACTATCTCTACAGCAAATTAACCTGGAAAATCCTTTGCCTTTTAGGACAGATCCCAGGATGAGTGTCCAAAGAGAAAGGTGTGAACATAAGAGACTTTTGACATGGGGTATACTCTTTTTCTGCATCTGTACCTATACTCTAAATGGGATAGGGTTTCCCAAATTAAATAGAAGCCAGATAGTTTACAGGGTCTAAGTGGCCACTATGCTTGGCTTGTTCATTTGCATTCTAATTAGTCCTGGATGGAAAAGCTATTCCCTGCCTTCCTGAGGGATTTGAGGCAACTATACTGCAGATTGTGGCCACCGTGGGTGAATACCGCTTTGTTAGCAAAAAGTAGTGAAACTCCCTCGTTACATTTGGTGATGGTTTTTCTTTGTGATTAAAAGGCTTTTCAATATCACTAAGGAAAAGGAAAACCAAGATGCCTGGTGGATACTTCCTGCATTTCCAGTAACCCTTTCTATTTCAGAAAAGAATTGTATTAAATGCTTTGATATTTCGAGGTGCTGGTTGTGAAGGTCACATTGGTCTGGCTCCTGTGAGTCTGGATGTCCTGGGAAATGCCAGCTCCAGGGCATCTCAGCCCACCCTGCCTGAAGATGATGATGGAGCAGGAGACGGTGACAAGCTCCTGAGACCTTATTCCACCAGAAATCTCAACCAGAAATCCTCTGAAACACCCTTGCCTGGGAGGGATTTTGTATCTGTGAGCAGAGATGTGCAGTTTGGATGCTGTCAGCTGTGTGTAAAAGCCCAGCAGGAGCCGAAGGCCTGGGGGAAGCCCATTAGTTAAGAGCTGAGGCACCCGATGCCGTTATTGCTAACGCCTCTGGCGCAGGACAGGGCTGCAATCAATTTCATAATAAATCAACCCCATTTTCTAATATGAACCAATTTATCTGCCAGGCTGACTTGCCAAACACTATTAGAGGCTGAGGTCAAACTGAAAAAGACGTATCACATTTTCTGCTTCTCCTCCTAACGTTGCATCTCCAAGGCACACTCTGCAGACAACCAGTTCCCAGCTCTTTACCCTCCCTGGAGACTTCTCCTTCAGGAGAATTTCATTTATAGATGATGCAGACCCAGCAGGAATTACATATTTAATGCCAGCCACTAATAGGACAGCTTTAAGCCTGAAACTAGAACCTGTCTTTTGTCACCGCTGTACAATGTTTTTAGAGACTGGATAAAAAGATTATTTGCAAGGTTTGATTTGCAACAGAACCAAGAAAGTCTTGGTTTACTACAAAAAAAGAATTATGTTATGATTTTTATCCATGTTCATTTAGGCTGCAGCTCTGGTGGAGACACTCAAAGAATTAGCCATGGTAAACAAGATAGGAGAAGGGCTCGAGATTGCTATTTATAGAAGGAATCATGCAGAGATGACTATAAAAATGATTAATACATAACAAATACAGATAGCATAGGAGAAACAAAGGAATCTCTGCCTTGAATGGTCATTGCACGGCATGGGCTTGTGAAAAACTCACGTCTACGTGAGCTGCTGGGAGCCCTGGACTGTGCCAGATGAAAACACACCAACATTTAACATCTGGCATTACAGAGAGGCACAGTCAGCCTTCCCCACTCCCAGGTGAGCAGGGAATATCGATTATCCCATTCAGAAGAGTTAAGGTGTCACTGAAAGCAATAATACTAATAATTGCATCAGCAGCGGGCGCCCTGGGTGGGTACTCACGGGAGCCTGGGTATAAACGAAGGGTGAGAGATTTCTTCTAAGAGAAAAGCAGTGAAAGATCATAGAATGAATCATAGAATGGTTAGAGTTGGAAGGGACCTTCAAGATCATCCAGTTCCAACCCCCCTGCCCTGGGCAGGGACACCTCCCACCAGAGCAGGTTTCTCAAAGCCCCATCCATCCTGGCCTTAAACACTTCCAGGGATGGGGCATCAACAACTTCTCGGGGCAACCTGTTTCAGTGCCTCACCACCCTCACAGTAAAGAACTTCTTCCTAATATCTAATCTAAATCTCCCCTCTTCCAATTTAAAACCATTACCCCTCGTCCTGTCACTAGACTTCCTGACCAAGAGTCCCTCTCCAGCTCTCCTGCAGGTTCCCTTCAGATACTGAAAGGCTGCTCCAAGGTCTCCCCAGAGCCTTCTCTTCTCCAGGCTGAACAGCCCCAGCTCCCTCAGCCTGTCCTCATAGGAGAGGTGCTCCATGCCTCTAATCATCTTGGTGGCCCTGCGCTGGACCTGTTCCAACAGTTTTATGTCCTTTGTATGTTGAGGACTCCAGAGCTGGACACAGTACTCCAGGTGGCGTCTCACAAGCGCAGAGTAGAGGGGGAAAAGATGCAGTAAAAGGGCTCGGTCTAAAGAAAAAATTGGGATAAAGGAACCCCAAAAGGCATGGAGTTAAGTTGCAGCAAGGCAGATACAAATCATGAGGAATAAATTCTCCAGCAACACAATGACTACCGTGGCAGCCACACAAGGCAACGGCATTCCTGGCAGCAGCCACAGCTTTTTCCCTACCCGTCCCCTCGTAAACTCACAGTTGCACCACTGTTTCCATCCATTAAGCTAATGGAAATACATTCCGGAGCGCTGTAGGTGTGTAGGGAAGGGCTTCACGTTTTACAAGGATGCCAACAAACCAGTCAGAACAATTTTTTATCCAAAAAAATACAATTATTGCAAGGTCTAGTACTTCTTAAAGCGAAGAAAATCAAAGCATTACAAATGCAAATCTGGGCAAAGTGTAGCTGAACAAGACCACTCAGTAGAAATCTGAGTAACACTGGAGCTGATGAGGAAGGCGCTGGTTTGACTCATCCTCACAAAGGGAGTTCCCCCTGGTGCATGTATTTGAAATCTTTCTGATTTTTCACTTACAGCACTTACCTACTGGAAGATAACCCAGGGCATTAACAAGCCAAAATTCTTTTTATCTCTGATATTTCACCTAAAACAAGTATCTCTTAATATTCTTCCCTAATGCTATTTTTATTATGTTTTCCAGGCAGAAAAGAAATGGTGAAATCCTCAGTAAAGAAGATTACTTACGACAAGCTTTTAAAAAATTACATGTACAAAGGCATAAGAGGAAGGATGTACTCTCTTAACCTTTCCCTTCTAAAGAAGCTGAGCTTTTTCTATCCTAGATTGCATTTAGCTGATGTACATCGTCAGATGCAGACACAGTTTGATCCAAAGCCTGCTGGACTCAGGGTGAGGGTTTCCACTGGCGTCCATCAGCACTGAGCCAAGTCCATACCGCTAATGAAATTTCTTAGATAGTAATAATAAACAACACCATGAGTGCTGTGCCTTTGTTATAAATCCAGGGACATTAATATTAAATTTGGCGCCACCTCAGCATTCCTGAAACTTCATTCTAGAGGGTTCTCAATGAAAATAAATACAAGAGAGGAAAAAAAAAAAAAGAAAAGAAAAAACAAACAAAAAAGGAGGAAAGTGGGCAAAATGGTGAAAAGCTATTATCCACATTTTGAATGGAAGAACAAGGAAAGGAATAGGTTCCACAGAGCAACCACAGATTACTTCACCATGGCCTCACAGATCATCAGTGGTTTGTGCTGATGACTTGGGTACTAACAGCCAAGAAGATGCAATATTATTATTCAGAAATTTGACACATGTGACTTTGGCATGATGTTAAAATAGCAAAAATTGGAGGAGAAATATTTTGGGTTGTCATGAAGTTGTTTCTTTTTTCCAGAAGAAAAAAAAACAATCCACAAAACTGAAAGCTTAATATTCAGTTGAGTAACGTCTGTTTCATCCCATCTTCTGATTAACCTTTTGAAGGAATGAAAAATGGAAAATTTTAAACTGGTTAATTTCAAATACTGAAAAAAAGAGTGAAATTTTCATGTCTGAATGCCAAAAGTAATCATTTAAACTTTAGAAGATAAATTTCATACACAGATTCTGTCAATACAAATTGCATTTTCTGGGGACTGTCATCTTTCCATCACAATGTGAGACAGATAGTGGATTTATTCACAACAACTTACCTGGAAGAGGGCAATGCTGCATCTCCATGTTAGCAGAGGAGGACAGGAGACAAGGAGGATGCCATTGTAGGTCTGGCTGGTGGTTGGGGATGTCAACTGGCTTCCTGAGAGGTGTCCTTCATCAGAGAGGCTGGTTTCCCCACTGGAGCTAAGAGAAGCCCTGCTGACCCTTTGGCTGCCTTGGTGCCACCACAGCCTGGCAGGAGAGAAGGGGTCAGAGCACCATCACACAGCTGGATGGCCGTGGTGACTCCAGGCCCCACTGCCTTCTCATGTTCTCTCTCTACAACTCCCTGAAATGATGGTGTAGAGAGTTGAGGTTTGGTCTCTTCTCCCAAGAAACAAGTGGCAGGACAAGAGGAAAGGGCCCTCCAGTAGTGCCAGGGGAGGTTTAGGATGGACATTAGGAAAAATTTCTTCACCCAAAGGGTTAATTAAGCATTGCAACAGGCTGCTCAGGGAAGTAGTAGAGTCATCATCCCTGGAAGTATTTAAAAGCTGGGCACACATGGTGCTGAGGGACATGGCTTAGTGATGGTTTTTGTCAGTGTTGGGTTGATAGTTGGACTTGGTGTTCTGAAAGGTCCCTTCCAACCTAAACAATTCTATATAATTCTAAATCCACACATTCAGAGCTCTAGAAAGTCCCTCCTCATGAATAAGCGCACCAGGAAACTCTGCAGGAACAGGAAAACACCTGCTACGAAGCGAGTTGTAATTTCTTTCCTGATATAAACCTATCTGTAAGCAAATGATCCCATGGCCACTTCTATTAAACTGTCAGTGAGCACATCCCTTAAAAGCTTTTTATTCTGGTTTTAATTTACGGCGTTTGACAAGGAAGAGAATTGAATCTGGCCGGTGCTGGTTCCAGAGCAGCTCAGCCGATTCGCTCCGGCCGAGCGCTGGGCCAAGTGCCTGACTGCCCCAACTGTATATCCTGCTTTTTCATTAACAGATATTGTCACTCCACCACCCCCGTGCTGTGTTTTTATCCAGCTGCTCAGCTCCGGAAACCATTCTGTATCTTTCTCCATTAGGCATGCATATGTACTCCTAAGAGTTTTCTCGTTTTTCCCACAATTTTTTTTGACACTTTGGAGTGGACAACTCACCGGGAGTGCCCATGGTCCTTCTGGCCTTGGTGGCCGAGAAGGACATGGTCCCAGCCAGGCTCTGTTGACTGATTTGGGGGTATTTGTAAAAATTAACTGAGAAAGATTCTTAGTTATTCTTTGTTGGGCTTCTGAGCTTTGGGATTTCTTAGAAGAAAATGAACCCACGCTTTCACTTGGCTTCAGTTTGCTGCAACCGTAGCTGCAGCTCCACTGGAAATCGGTGTCTGCAATCAACGAGACTCAGAACCCAGAATGCCCTTTAAATTTCAGGAGGAAAAAGCCCAAACCTGGCGATACTGCAGAGGTGGAGTCCACAAGCAGCTGCTGATAAATCCTGACTTTCACAGGGGAAAATATCGATGTGTTTTTAAGGGCAGGGGCCCCGCTTTGGCTTGGTGTGGGAGCAAACGAGCAGCATCTCCACAGCATCCCAGACCTTCACTGCTCTTCCATCGCTGCTGCATCAGATGTTTCAATGTCAGAGTGTCAGCTCGTT
The DNA here is from genome assembly GCA_013400375.1 of Thinocorus orbignyianus. NCBI lineage: Eukaryota > Metazoa > Chordata > Aves > Ciconiiformes > Thinocoridae > Thinocorus > Thinocorus orbignyianus. The sequence goes on from VXBW01000873.1 coordinate 473,045, forward strand.
ACTGAGGGGAAAGAGCTTTCCTTGATTAGTGTTATTTTCTGCTCAGTAGGTATTTAAGGAAGCGGTTTCTGAGTGTTGTCTGCTGCGGTATGCACTAGGGCAGACCAAGGTTTCTCCCCCAAGAGGCTTGCCCAGGATCAGACCCAGATGTGCTGTGGGACAGTGAACCTCAAATGTGTCTCCTGAACTCGGTCCAGGAGCAAACTTCAGGAAAAAACACCCAGCTCCAATTTTGGTGTAGTCTAGCCATGGTAGAAGATGACCAAGGAAATCTTCTGGTTCCCGGTAGCCAGGGAAGGCAAAGGAGATAGAATCATAGAATCATCTTGGTTGGAAGAGACCCCTTGGGATCATCAAGTCCTACCAAGAGCCCAGATCACCCCAGGTTGTTCACTAAGGAAAGGACATGTCAAAGGTCCCCCGTTCCATCACCTGGATGCAAGGGAGGGTTGTTGGTAAAGAAAGCTTCAAGCGGTTTAGTGGGACAGGATGCCTTGCATCCCTTCATTCTGTCTCAGAGGAGATTCTCAGGGCTGGTTTTATTTATAAACCTGCAGTGAGTAAGGCCAGTGTTGCAATCAGCTCCCCATGCTAAATGTGGCTTTGGCAGCTTCTCTGGAGCTTCACTAAATCCCTTTCGGTGAGGGAAGGAGAACGTCTCAGACCGTCTGTCATTTGCTCTCGGCCAGCCTTGGCACAGGGCAGTGCCCACTGTCCCCAAGGGCTTTTGGCAGGGTTGTATCACAGGCAGGAGAAAAGCTAGAAATAAAATTACCAGGCAAAGAGCAGCTCAAAAAATAGGAGGTCACTCCATGGGAAAGCTACCTGACTTCTACTCGCTTTTGTTATTCTTATTTATACCCTGCGAGGGCCAGGCTGGCCGCTGCTCACAGCTTCGGGCATCTCGTTGGGCTGGTGTTCCTGGGGCAGCACCATCTGGGCTGGCCATGGCTTTGATAAGAAGATGGTCTCCAAAAATTTAAGGAAGGGATGTTGGGAAATACAGAGGGGAAACCTGAGAGAAGCAACAAGACCTGGAAAACCTGCGAGGTCCCGAAGACAGCAGTGAAACTACCGCTTCCGTGGCACATACTTGAGCCTCTGCCAGATAAAAACTTCTGAGGTTAAACTAACAAATGGAGACATTCTTCTGCCACAAAGAAGCTCTCTGTTGAGACTGGGTAACCTAATCCCCTTACAGCGCTGACTGTGGCTCATGGAAATGTTTGGCGGATAGAAGGGGAAGGAGGGAGAGTGCCAGGGATGTGGTGGAGTGGAGATGTCCCACCTGTCCAGTCACGTTTCCACCCCACGTCAGCTCCTTTCAGTAGAGGCACAAGGGCCCACCAGTGCAGAAGCACCTCCTGGGATGCTCACATTGACTTTTTAGTAGCCTTATGGGGCTTCTTTGAGAGTGCCAACACCCAGTGTGTAAGAAACTTTATTTTCTTCCCACAAACCTCTCTAACGAGCTGATGCTGTCTCTCTGCGACTCAGTTCTCTCTGCAGGTCATGGGCAAACGTCTTACCTCCCGGATGTGCTATAAGAATAAATACAATAAAAATTGCAAGATACCCAGAAATGTCATCTTTTGTTTCAGGAACTTCTTACAGATAGGAGGGAAAAAACTATGTGAGACATGTTGTATTTTGTGGCATTACTTCATTATTTCCTGAGAATGCAACAGAGCTAAAACCAAGACGGATTTTCCCATCTTTGTAGTTTTCCCTGCCTATACATTAATTAGCAAAGGAAATATATTAATTATTGCATCAGCAGAAAGGAGGCATCTGTTCTCCCCCATATTTGTGGGCTTCCAACCTCACCCTGACATTCCTATTCTCTTTTACTGCTCTCTCTTGAAAATATGGCATTTTTAACAGCTTTTTGATATAGGCAAGGAGATGCTGAACTTCCTACAGAAGTCTGAAATGAAGCCTGGGACAAAGCACAATGCTCAGGTGCCCACCTGGGAATGATGGGGCAGTGGGGACAGTGCAGAACCACTCTGGTTTCCAAACTGATGGGCCACCAGGAAATGACTGATTAGTTTTGCCTTTGCTGTCTGTTAATTAGCTAAGGGAATGGGTTTGCAGATTCAGAGAGCTGTCTGAGGGCAGTAAAGCAGCTGAAGACCTTGTTACCCTTGGGTCAGTGCTGACCAGGCACAGTGACATCTGAAGCTCCTGGTGACCCAAGGACCAGCTCATGGGTCACCTTTTCTCCAACCAGGAGCCATTGCTGTCTGTGCCCTGCTGCCATCGTGCCAAGAAAGAGGAGGAAGGAAGAGAGTCTACCCCAGTGCTTGAGTAACTTTAAAATTAAAATGACTGAATTCATAAATGTCTGAATGTTTATTGCTATTGTCAGAGAGAGGACGGCAAGATCACCCTGGGGTTGAAATCCAGCCCTCGGCGGCACCCAGGCTTTAATAGGCACCGAACGGCATGGGCAAGTGAAGGGCAGGGTTTGGTGCCAAGGCTGGATATAATTTCATGTGTTATGTCCACTTGATTGCCTACTTAGAAACTGTAAAAATGTACTGTATTTTAAAACTGTGGTCATAAGACAGCAGTTTCTATCCGAATGATAATGAAACATGCTCCAAGGTTATGCCGGGACTTTGCTGGCACTATGAGAGATCAGTTCAAAGCTACCAAAGAAAAAATATATTGCACTAATAAGTGTTCCTCATTTATAAGTTCCCTTTCAGGAGTAATTAAATGTGATTTTTTTTTTCTTTAGAAGGCTGATTTGTAGGATAGCTGTCATGTTTTTGTCTGAGGATTGAGGGAGAGAACTCAAAGATCCAAGATATTTAAAAGTGAGTAAAACCACCCAACCACCAAGGAGAATTCCCACCTGGCCACAGCCCGAGCTACAGCTCAGGTACATAAGCAAGAACCCCAAGATCAGCTTCAAAGTGCTCCTAAAGGGCCTGATCCTGCACCCTCTTCCTCATGGAGCAGAGCTCAGGCGCTCCTTTGGCTCCCATCTCTGTCCCTCCCACTGAAATGCTTCCAGAAATGGAAGGTGCAACCTTTTGGGGTCTTGAGATGTTTCTGAGTTGCTGGGAGGTAGCACCCAGTGTTCCTGCGTGGCTGTGCAGATGAACTTGGTTGGTTCATCCCAAGGGAGGCACCCGGGAATAAACCTAGGGGTGCACTAGGGGCACATGCAGGAAAAGACCAGGGATCCAGCCTGGAACGTACTGGGGATGCAACCAGGGAGGCACCCACCAGGCATCCTGCCTCTCTTTGCACCTTGGTTGAGCAGATACCCTTTAATCTAAAAACACGAAGCCCAGTGTAAACATTATACATCACTAGGGGTGATTTTTCCAATGTGAAACCCATTAGAATTACACCTTTGTGGTCCAACAAACTACATCCAGCCCCTCTAACTTCCCGAGAGCCATTCCCATCGATGTGCTAGAGAGGGAAAATTCACCATCAGCAATATATGATGGTCACCAACTGTTCTGTCCAGGTCAGGCAAGTGGCTGCTGCTCCAGACATCTGCTCTGGAAGCTGGGAAGAACTGGGAGAAGAGCCTGGGACTGTGGGGCTGAACCTGTGGGTCTCCTTTGCAGAGGAATGATGACAGATCTGACCTCCCGGCTGCTGGCGTGGGTTGGCAGGAGATGGAAGGACCAGAGGGAGCTCCCGAGTATTTTGTGCCATCAAGGCCAAAGGAATTAGCGTGGGGAGTGAGAGGGAAAAAGCTCGATTCTGGCTTTCACAGATATCTATCTACACAATTAAGGTCAGGGGATTATCGCAGTAGGTTTATTTCTATTTGTTTATTTATTTGTTTTCTTAATGGCTTGGCTCTGGGGATGGGATCCTGCATTCAGACCCTGCGAGCTGCTGATTTTGCAATCTCCTCTCTCTGGTGCGAGAGCTCTGTTTATATTTCCAGGCATGTGTTATTTCAATTTTTGTTTATCTCCTGTATCAATCAGTGAAACAGTCTCAAGAAACAAGGCCAGGCTGATGAGAAACATGCAGGTTTTGTTTGGACCGAGACACGGCATTCCTGAAAGTTGGCTGCACCTCAGAAAGACTCTGCGAACGACGGTATTTACTTCTCTCCACCTTGCAAACAGAGCTGAAACCCAGGCTTTTCCCACCGGTGGCTCTTAAACTCAATGGGTAGGGTAGAAATGGTTAACCCTTGACTTCCCTCACTTTACCTGCTCTTTAGATGGTAAAAAAAAAATCCTTTTCTAGGCCAAGCCTGAGAATGGGCCAAAGCCCACCTTTTAATTCTCCTTCATTTGTGCTGAGGGCTGGTGTTTGGTACCCAGTTAACAGAAGAGGAGCAACTGAGAGAGTTGGGGTTGTTCAGCCTGGAGAAGAGGAGGTTCTGGGGAGACCTTAGAGCAGCCTTCCAGATCTGAAGGGAACTCCAGGAGAGGGAGAGGGACTCTTGGTCAGGGAGTGGAGTGACAGGATAAGGGGTAATGGTTTTAAATTGGAAGAGGGGAGATTCAGATTAGATATTAGGAAGAAATTCTTTGCTGTCAGGGTGGTGAGGCACTGGAACAGGTTGCCCAGAGAAGCTGTGGCTGCCCCATCCCTGGAGGGGTTCAAGACCAGGCTGGATGGGGTTTGGAGCAACCTGGTGTGGGGGGGGGTGTCCCTGCGCGTGGCAGGGGGTTGGAACTTGATGGTCTTTAAGGTCCCTTCCAACTCTAACCGTCCTATGATTCGTAAATGAAACTAGGTCTTCTTTTTGGACTCGAGAGTTTTGCCTCCTCAACTTGAAACAAGAGATCTTCCAACAAAACCCCAACCAACCCCAAAGATGGGGAGGGGAAAAAGAGTGCCAGTTTACAACTGCTGGAGAGGTCAAAGAAATGGGTTTCCTAATGGGAACGTGACAACTCAAGGATTTACATCTGAAAGCTTATAGACACGTGCACATTGGTGTTTGAGATGGATGTAAAAGGACATAAATATCAGTTAAAATGAACTCCAGGAAAAAAAAATCCCACGCATACTCCAACCACTACAATTCAAACAAAGCAATCGTCAATTCCCTGGCAATTTACATTTAAATGCATAATAGAATTCTCATGCTAAATTATCTGTTTCCAGTGCAGTACTTACTCAGAGTGTCTGTCAGGGGGGAGGAGAGGCAGGTGACAGCTTAACTTGTGGATGGTCTGGGAGAGCTGAACTTATATGGCCAAGCTGAGCGACCTGTATTTCGAGTTTGCCTCAAACAAATGGGGCCAGGCACGTTTTCACCTCCAGAGATCAGAGGAGATGGGTAGATCTGGAAAAAGAAGATCAAGATCTAAATATTCAGGGGTACCAAGGCATGTAATAACAGGACATTTTTAGACACAAGCAGGGCCCTCATCCAAAAGGACTTCTCTTTTTCCATGCTCTCTCCCAGAATCCTGCTTATTGCAACATATTTCTGCTAACAAGATAAGACTTGCTGTAACATCAGCCCTGCCTACACCTCATCCACTGCCTGCTTCCCATCTGTTAGTCTCTATATTTCCTTAATCTCTTTCTCTCACACAGCTCCATGAATAGTTCCTCTCCACAGCACAGGGAGTGAAATTGGAGAACACAACATCGCTCTCTGGGAAAAGCATATATTGGTTTGAAATGAGGCAGGATGGTTGTTCCCCATGACAGCAGAGAGAAAAGCAATGAGAAACTAGAGGGAGAGCTGAATTTGAAGTGTCTGTTCTTTAATTATAAATGTTCTTTCTCCAAACAGCTTTTCTTAACAGCTGGTCATCAATTACCCAGAGTTACTGAGGTTTTCAGACAGGAGATCAATAAATGGGTTTTTTTCTTCTTTTTTTTTTTTTTCACTTGGCCAGAAGAAGCCATTACATCATGGCTGTGTTTCTTCCCCTTGCTTGCTGAGCTATCAAAAACTGGCGAGCGTTCAAGACACCGAGACTATTCTTAGACAAGGGGCACAGCATCCAGCTGGGTGGCAGCAACGTGGTCCCTGATGCCTGGACCCCAGGAGGGTGGCCAGAGAGGGATAGCATGGTCCAGGGCATCCCACGCCTCCCAGGAAGGGCAGGGAGAGGGATGCAGCTTGGGGGAGGATGTCTCAGATGCAGTGGTACGTCTGAGTGGCATTTAAAAACGTGCCAGATGTAAATAAAAGCAAAGCAGAGGGTGACAAGGAAAACTGAACAGCCTTCCAAAGCTTCCTACTGCTCCACGTGGGAAACCTGGGGACACGAGGGGGGATAAATGCCTGTAGAGTAACAACATGAGGACTGCACCCCTTAGCTGTCCGATTCAAACAGATTATTTTCAGTATAATCAAGGCTATCTGCATTTTAAAAAAAAGGAGAGCTACTTGTTTACACGCTGCAACCTCTGCTGAGCATTTCATGTAAACCAGGCTGCTGCTGGATGCTTTAAATGGAGAACCACATACGCATCTTTGCAGATGACCCGTCTCACACAGACGTGACACAGAAGCATTTCTAGAGATGTTTCGGTGACCCACTAACATGCCCTATAAACCATCTGTCTACCTCTCCAGTAGCAGGGCTTAAGAATAAAGCCACTCCCTCTGCGAGCCGTGGCTTCCAAAACAATAAATAAATGAATAAAATTCTGTGGATGGGTTGTGCTGCCACAACCTGGAGCTGCAGCAGTGTGTTCCTGTGTCAGCCAGTGCTATGATGGGTTTGGCAGCTCCTCGTGATACAGTGTTGCCGTACAGGATGGTGTGGTCCCTCCCACACGTGTCTATCAGCCCTTCGTTAGGTTATACTTCATAGAAACACAAACCTAAGACAAAGCAGACTTCCCCTTGTGGGGAAAAAACATCTATTCCACGTTGGCCAGTCATCGGTGGCATCAAGCAAGGAGGGTTGGACCAAGGTGGGCTGAGAACCTGGCCCAAAACCAGGCGTGTGAGCATCCCCAGCCAGATCCCAGGCAGGGTGGTCCTCAAAGGCATCCAGCAAAGCAACGTAACGCAAAAAAAAAAAGCCAGCAAAGAACCCAAAATATTTTCATGGCCCAAACACTCCAGGGAGAGAGTTCAAGCTGCCAGAAGGAGCGAGTGCTCCGGGGAGAAATGAAAAGATGTGTTTCAAAGCAGAGCAATAAAAGCACATTACAGCACCTGAGCCAAAACTGCTCTCAGTTCACCTTCCAGTGCAAGATCCAGAGCAAAGCTTGGACAATAGCCACATGTATAAAGGTCTGCTTTCAGAAACCTGGACTTTCAAGGCTCTTGCCTGGTACAACAAGCTGGGGCACGAAGGCATTTGTGGTGTTGGCTTTCCCCAAGCCCCAGGGGTCTTGCTGTGATAGTCCCCCAGCTGCTATTACACAGCCAACATTTTTTTTTCTCTGACCTACGAATAAAGCAACTATAATTCAGTTGTCTTGCACCCAACAACCATTTGCCTGCCCATGCAGCTGATTTTTTCCTTAAAATAAATACAGTCTCTATCACTAGGCAGGCAGTGAGTCCTCTTTGCAAGCGAGATAATTAACAACACAACCCCTCGAAGAAAACCAGCCAAATGTTAGAAACAGCCCCTCCAGCAAAGGGTTCACAAAGTAAGGGCAGCGGTGGCCTCTGCGATAACATTTCCGACTAATTCATGCCAAATAAATCGTGCAATAAAGCAGGTCAGTAGCAATGCTTTTTCTCCAGGCCAAGGTAACGCTTATTGCCATTATCGCTTCTGGGATGAGCGCAGAAGGGAACAACATACCGTCGTGATGGTTTGAATTCGGCAAATTACTCTTTATAGGTGGGACTCAAGTCATTTGGAGAACCAGAGAATCATAGAATCATCCAGGCTGGAAGGGACCTCCGAAGGTCATCTAGTTCCACCTCCCCGCAGTCGCAGGGACACCCCCAACTAGACCAGGTTGCTCAGGGCCTCATGGAGCCTCACCTGGAATATCTCCAGGGAAGGAGCCTCAACCACCTCCATGGGCAACCTGTTCCAGTGTTCCACCATCCTGATAGTAAAGAACTTGTTCCTAATATCCAATCTAAACCTGCTCTTAGAATCATAGAATGGTTAGAGTTGGAAGGGACCTTAAAGATCATCGAGTTCCAACCCTTCAAGAAACGGGGAACACATTAACCTGAAGTGGCCCTGAGGTCACACCAGACCCGGGTTTTAGCAGAGCTCAAGAAAAGCCCTTTCTCCTAAAGGAGAAGAAGTAGATGCTGCCTGGTGTGGGCAGGGGCAGCATCCCTGGATGGACACAGCCTGCAGGAGCCCCCTGGGACCCTTTGGCACCCAGTGCAGACCCACATCCCTTCAGCCCCACGGCAGAAGCAGCCAACTTGCATTCATGGAACACTTCACGCATTTTTCGGTCTGCTCTGGGTCACCCACATTTACTTTCCCCTTGGAGGAAAAAATAAATTAATGAAACAGTGCAGCATGCGAGACACCCTCCCCCTCACCACCTGGCTTCTCCTGTGAAGGCTGCTGGTGCTTCACCTCCTATTTGATGTATATTCAGCAGAAGGCAGGGAGGTGCAGTAGTTTCTGTGGGCAGCAGAAATGAAAGGGAATGGCACAGAGGCAGGGGAAAAAAAATAAAAAAAAGGGGAATAAAAAAGATCTTACAGCTCTTTGATTGTGCTGGCTCTTTGTTTGAGGTATATAAAAAAAAAAAAAAGAAAAAAAGGCCAACCTGCTGAAGGATTTGTCTGCTCAAAATAATAACCTTTTCAGGAGACTTATCTCACCTTTCAAGTATGAAATTCCTCAGAAGGGATCCCACCTCTCAGGCGGCCCCTAAACAGTGGGGTTATTTTTGGTCAAGGCTGAGATTCTCTTCTAAGTACTTTCCCCCCCCCTGATTTTTGACCTGTAGCCACTGCTCGCCTACAGGGAGGCAGCTGGCAACCACCCTCACCGAGCTGGAGGTGGTGGTGGGCTGGAGAAGGGACCTTCTGCCCAAGCGTGGTTGGAGGCGTCTCCTAGAAGGAACCTTGGGAGGGTGGGATGAGTCGGTCCCCACTGCAGAGCCAAGACTTCTGTGATCAAAAGAGGCAATAAGCAAATTTCAGGTCAAATTTTCATGGGGTGTAGGTCAGCACATCGTCCCCAGAGCCTGCAAGGTCATGGATGTGAGTTGCCTCGCAAGCTGCCTGGAAGGAGTTAAATTCAGTGATTCAGCAGACATCTGCTCGGCTCCCAGGAAAGCTCCTTCGCTCAGAAGATTTATGTCAGCCTTGAAAGAAAGAGGACCAGACCAAACTAAAGCCAATCAGCAGCATTTTGGGAAAATATCTTCTCCTTGAACTTGGGAGAATTTCCTCATACATCTACTAATTTTTTCTTTCTTTTTTTTTTTTTTTTCCTTATTGTGACACAATCCTGCAAACTTCTAGTCCTGGGAATAACTTCAAAACATTTAAATCATTCTTGCTTCTCCAACATTTGGATTTTGAAGTACTTTACAAGCATTTGTGGGCGTAGGCCAAGATTTTCAAAAGCGGCTATTGATTCTAGGTGCTTGTGTTGCTGGATGCCCCCCCCTCCCCTTCACATCAAATTTCTGTGACAGGGCTTCATTTTCAGAGGTGCTGGAGCATCCAGCCTCCACAGATGAAGTCAGAGGAACAAAACTTTTGAAAAGCTGACCTTTAATCCAGCTACACCTTTGCAGAGCCTGATTACGGGAGAGGAGAATCATCGAGAGCTGGGGGATGCAGCCAAGGTCACACAAGAAGGATGAGGCAAGCCAGGCATGGAATAAACTTTGTTCAAAATCACTTTAATTGCAAGACCTTCTTCTCCCTGTCTTAGCTCCAGTAAAAAGGAAATACTTTCTTTGCAGAAAAAGGTCATTATTTTCATGACCAAAAGAGTTTTTAAGGAGGTTAAAAAAAAAAAAAGCACTAAAAATAAATCAAGTAGCTTTTGATTGTTCTTTGGGTTTATTTTAGCTTTATGGGAAAGCAACAAAGATATCGAGGCAAAAGCTGAAGACAAATTTGGGATCAAACTGCCTTTTGCCAGAAGGGCAAGCCTTAAGTCCTGACAGAGTCTGGCAAAAAAGAGAACTTGGCTGATACAAATAGCCCAGCAAATGAAGCCTGTGAAGAAAAATTGTGCTTATCAAAAGTGCCCTCTAGTCTCATTTATTTATTTTTTTTAACATATGACAATGACACAAAGGTAGAAGGAAGATATGACATTTAAGCTTTAGAATCATCAATACTGTCTTGGAAAAGGGACTGCCTGATGGATCAGGTTAATTAACTATCCATTACTGGTATGTCCAGCACAACGCACGCCAGATCAGCTGCTGGCCAATGCCACACACTCTGCTGGAAGGTTTTCCTACAGAGAGGTTTGGAGCAGGGAAAGCTGCTCCTCCTTAAATAACTCCTAATAGAGGACTGTTTGAACAGTGATGAGAGGCTTTTATGCGCCTTCAGCACAGTGAAAGAGCTTAAAACATGAACTCTCTGCTCTCTCCTGGTCAGAAGAGATGAATGAAGGTTGTCATTGTTCAAGGCGTCATCACCATCAGAAGAAATTTTAGACTCTGCCGGGAAGGGGGAAGCAATTTTTCATCTGAGAAGCCCTAGCTATTGTGCAGAGCTCTATTCACAAGGAAGATTTTCTTCTGGAGAGAGACAGTAAAGCTCATTCTTGCCCCGCTCATGCCCTGCCCAGCTCCTCCCATGGTGTAGGTGGGCTCTGCCAGACACCTGAAGGAATGGTGGCAAAACCCTCACGGTGTGGGAGCAGAGTCAGCCCTGGTGGTCCCTGTGGGCTGCACGGTGGTGCAAGAACAGAAGAAAACCCTACATCAGCTGAGTGTAGGACTGCGCAACCCCATGGCAGCCCTGTGAATCCTCCTGTGAATTAATTAACACGTATCATGTGTCGTCTTGGCCCTCCCATATGCCAGAATCTAGAAGAAGTAAATATATTATAAAGTTATTTTTCTTCTCCCTTCCTTGGCTGCAAATTTTATGCCACATCCCTGAGGGAATACACCATAAAGTGGGATACAGAGGCAGGATTTAGCTCATTGCAGTGCAGTGGTCAGGAAGATCAGATTTAGGGACTAGAGATGCTCCTTTGGTGCCTGCCTTGATGGTGAGTTGATGATAGGAGAAGAAATGTGATTTGAACACAGACTACTTCTTGGAGGACTTTGGTAGTCCTGGCTGCTCAGGAAGATCTTCCCTTGTCCATTTCTGCTGATATTAATCACATCTTTGTCACTTAACGTCCCACAGAGTGTGATGGGCTCACTTAGACCCCCACACATGGCTGTCCATCTTCCCTGGTGAAAGAGATTGTTAGGGTGAGGGATGACACTCATCATTCACTCTCTCTCTGAACAAATTGACCACAACAAGATTTGACCACAGATGAATTTTTAAGCCTTTGCTTTAAGATCCAGGTACCTCTTTGCACGTACAGTGCAGCACCTGGCCCATACTGAGGTATCTTGTAGCCATTCCCCAGACATAGATTCCACATCCCTCTTCAAAAAAAATTCAGGATTAACACTGGCCACGTATAGAAAAGTCGCAGAATGAATGAAAGAGATTGACGGGCTCTAAATTTCCCATCTGCTGGTGGTTAGTTTGTGTGAGGATGGGCTGAAAGTTGTTCCAAGGGAGGAGCACACAGCCCAGAGCATTTCCAAGAACATGGCTTTTCTTCCAGGAATGACTTTTCATTTTTGACCATTTCAAATTAACCTACCACGAGGACACCCACAGTGCAACACTTTCAAACTGGAAGCTCTTCCCCCACGGGAAAAAAATCCCCACAGGCTTCTGAATTTTGCATTTGACCAGAAGATCTGAAATTTATCATTTTCTACTAAGCTCAGGGGTACATGGCAGCTGAGCAGGCGACCGGTAAAAGCTGGGAAACATTTTTCTGGCAGCGGGCAGCACAAGCCAGAAAACAAGCGGGCAGAAACAAGCCAGGCATCCCGAAAATTAAACAAAACAGCCCCCACTTCTCAGCAAACAAGGCAATTACTCATATGAGATAAGTTAGTGGACGAGCAAGAAGCTTTGCACAGTTAATGAGCCTGAAAATCACCAAGGAGAAAGCACAGAGGAACTTATTTCTATCGCCCCACATCTCCCCACCCCAAGTCGGTCAACAAAGGCAAAGGGGAAGCGTTGGGAAGAGGGGAAGCGTTGGGAAGAGGGTGCAGGTTGTATCGACCCTGGATGGGGCTCTGGGCCAGGGACATTAGGATCTGAGAAAGATGAGGAGGAACCTGCTCTCCCAAGCCATCTCAACCTTGCATGGTGATGGGGCAACAACATGTTTGCCTTGTCTCGGCCCCAGTCCCACCCCAGGCTTGACATCAGTTCCCAGGAGACGCGGTGGATCTGGCTGCAACTGTTTTTATGGAGAAGACTAAAGGTAATTGAATAAAATCTGTTTCTGATTGAAGAGATTCTATCTCGCCGAGCGTTTTTCAAAATTGCACTTAAACGGCTTTTATGTAGCTTGTTATTTTGCAATAAGATTAACACCAAGGTGGATTGAATTACCTGTTAATTCAACACATAATTTGCTGGTCCCTCCATGTGCCATCAAGATACATTTAAAGGCATCTTGACAAGGGATCCATAGAGCACACAATGAGAACATCATTACTCAAGGAGACACGTCCCCAAAGAGACACATGACATTAACCCCATCTGCAGATGAGTAATCAGAGCTAAATCAGGAACGTTCCCTTTCAATCTAAAAGAAATGGTGTCCTATAAATTCCACATACAAAAATCCTAGTAATTTACCACATGATTAAACTGTAGTGATTTTATATATATATATATATATATATACAGCAGTTTTGCTGCAATATTTTATCTTGGGATCTTAAAAAAAATAATAGATTTACAGCTCTGAATGCAGCGCTCCTGCTTGGAATAATCAATACTGATTTCAATACTCTTTTTAAAAAGATTTATTTCCTTGTTGTGGAGAAGGTTTAAATTACAGGGTGCCAACAACTGATGAGATATGATTTAGGGCCAAATTTGTTTCACTTGGAAGAAGGGTGCTTGTCAATTCAATAAAGTTTCTCTGATGAGCACAGAAGGAGGAAGTTTTGGCCCGTATTTTTGTTGAAAACCCACCAATAAAATAATTATCTCGTCACGCTGGCAGCTGTGGGTATTTACAGCTGGAAAGCATCACGCCCTGGAGATACGTGACAAACACATGCTTTCTCTCCAGCTCTTTTTAAGGGTGGAAGAAGCGCCCAGAAATGTGGCCATCAGGTCACAAGAAGCGAGCGTAGAGCTTCACAGCCCGAGCGTGTTTTCAAGAATGGCTTTTTTTTTTAGAAAAAACAAACCTTCGATTTTTAAAGCTTCTGCAATTTGGAATGTGGTGGCACTTTCCTCACCCCTGTGCCCGGGCACCCGCATGGGGATGGAGAGAGATCCCAGCCAGGGGACAACAGCATCTCCTCACTTCAGTGCCCCGCTCTCACCCGAGCGATTAATCCTCCACATCCACAGAACGAATAGTTGGATAAAATCCTCGTATTTAATCTTGTCCATCCCCAAGCAGTTCATGATTGCTCCCAAGAGCCTATTCATGAGCGCTTTGTTCAGCCGAGTTTTAAATGACTCAAGAGCTGATAGGGACTCCACCACCTCCCGCAGGAGATAAATCAGTACGCTTAAATAAAAGACAAGATGGTATCTCGCACGCTGTTTCTACAACGTTTGCCATTAGTTCTTACCCCAAGGCAAGCATGAAATAAACATTCCCCCGCTCCCAGGTTAACCGCCTGCCTTTCCTTTGGTACAGCACGGCACGGATTATGCTATCGTCAACCTGCAAAATTAACTTCTCCCCAACGCTGACAGAGACACATTTCAACACACATCGCTTGGCACCGCATCCAGCATTAATCTCCCGGTCCCCGACACGAGGAAGGGAAAAGCTTTATGAGATCACTCGGTCCTGCTCGCTCTTAGGCAAATGATTTGCTCCTCAGTGACAGCCTCTGGAGTTTTCCCCAGCCCGATTCGCAAAATCCTGCAGCACGAGCATCCCCTCCCTGCGGAGCGCTCGTTTTCCTTCACGTTTACACTCACATTTGTATTTTCTGCATCTTTAAAATCACCCTGATTTTTTTTTTTTTTCCTAGCTGCGCTTCCAGGATTCCCTCTCATTAATTCCTCCCTCACTCTTTTTCCTTTTTGCCCTACTATGTGATTTTTCACACGTCAACCCACCCAACTCTCAGGAATGACCGTGAGCTTCTCAGATTTCTTCAACTAATTAATATATATTTTTAACGCAGAGGCCAGAAGGCTGAAGACAGCATCTCCAGTAGGTTCCCCATGGCCACCAGGGCAGGAGACCTGCCTCTATGATAATATTTTTTCTCCATCAGGGCCAGATGCCAAGATACCCCCAGATCCTTGTTTCTCTTCCAGCACCCTCACTTCTTTCTCTGTTGAGATGGAGTATTTCTCTTCACATACATTAACTGCAATTTTCCTATTTTTAACGTTAATGTTATTTTACTCTAACCACATTTTCCCCTCATATCAAGGCAATTACAAGACAATTCGCAGCAAATTTTCATGGGGATAGTTCATTACATACTCGAAAATGTGCAATAATGAAGCGTGAAAAACATGGCAGCTCGCAATGGCTCTTGCTTTTCAGACTGTGAATAAAAGTGGGGGGAAAAGCCTTCTGGAGAGCCTGCAAAGCATTTGAATTAGGAGAGAGCAGGATTACTTAAAATAAAGAAACAGTGTCCAGACTTCCCCCTGAAAATTATGGTGCGACTAATAATGTACCCATCCTATTTTTTATTTCCTTCTAAAGAATTTCTATTACCTTTGAATTTTCATCATTGTGCTGTCACCAAAAAGCGAGATTCTAGCACATGGGTGGAAATCCACGGTTCCATGATGTTTGTATTTGAAATGTCAACTTACTGCAAAGGCAAAACAAAATCCAGTACCTCCAGGGTTAAATCAAACTCATAAATACCCAATTCTGCTATCTGAATAAGCACCTTGTGCTGAAATTGCCCTTCCCCATAGTGGATGATCAAACGTCGTGGTGACAAATTGGTTTATCTGGGACCAGGTGCTCGAGTCAAAAGATGCTTTTGGAAGGACAAATCTCTGGGAGGGAAGAAATGGCTCTAATCACATCAGGCTCTCCTACAGGAGCCAGCTCTTCCCTGAGCACAGACAGAGCAGGCTCTGTTAGAAGAAACCATGCAGCCAGCTTGCCTCCAGCATTCCTCTCTCCCACAGGCTGCGTAATAAATGCAAGAAATGATTCAAAAGGGTCATTCTTGCTTCCCTCAGATGTATTTTTTGCTAAAACCTAGCCATAAATATCAATTCCACTGAAAAAGTTTCTCCTGCATCGTGTCCTTCTGCATCTGTCAAAGGCAGAGTCTATCAGAGGAGAGGGCTGCCTATTTTCACAGCTCCTGACAAAGGGGCAAAGCCATGGATCTTGCACTAGAGTGTGCAAAAGGGTGTGGGAAAAGGGTGTCCTAAAGGCCCTGGAGAGCTTTCTTCCCCACTGCCAGCACTCAGCACAGGCCTGTGTGTGCATCACATGTCGGATTTCATCCTATCAAGTCGGCATCTGCTCCTCCTTCAACAGGAAGGAATTAAAACCATTTTCTGGTAGCTGCCCTTTTGCCATCAAAGCCAGCACTTGGAACAGGAGCAAAATACGTAACGGTTTCAGAATAACTCGCTTTTCACAGATGCCTAAAAATGGAAACAGTTTTAGCAGCAGCCCCTGAAAATGAGGTGGACTGAGGATTTTATGGAAGAAGAGGGCATTTTGGGAGCCTGCAGACTGCTCGCACTGCTTGCTTTTAAAGCCAGAGCTCATCTCCTGAAGCCTGAAGACAGCAGAAGTCATCACTGGAGGGCAACGTGTTAAACCCCCAGGCTTCAAGTGTGAAGACCAAGACCTGCAAGAAGTCAAAGCGTTTCTGCAGGCTGTTCAGGAACACCCTGTCTGGGACATGAGGGAGCTTCCCATTGCTGGGGCATATCTTTGCACCTTCTCACTTCTCCAGGGAGACAGGAACGCTATCTCCTAATGAAAGCTGTCCTCCAGGTCTTGGTGCTTGACCTCTGCTGTCTTAAGGATAATTCTTTTAGCTTTCCAGGAAACAAGCCCCAGTTCCCTACATCCCCCTAGATTTGCCCTGGGGCTCCCTGTAGTGCTGCTCCTTGGTTTTCTTCTGGGGAATAAAGCCAGGTGAGGTATCAGATTTACCTCTGTGCACACCAACTCCAGCTTAAAACAGACCAAGCCTGTCCTTTCAGTGGAGCAAAGGGTTAAGTTCTTGATTATAAAACTGAAAGCAGAGTTGCTATAAAATGAAATGGTGTAATAACACATTGTATTTAACCAGATTCTTTCTGAGCTGTGTCAGAGCCTCGGCTGAAGCAGTGGTTGAACTCCAGACCAGGGCTTGGCTCTTCTCCCCAGCCAGGGGTGCTGCTGTGTCCCTCCCCCAGGGTAGTCCTTATAGCTTAAAATAGCCTCTTGCTGCTCACAATGTTTTTAAAGCTCTCATTAATGTTTCCCAAATCACCGATCACAAGAAATATTGCATCTCTTATTAGATCAACAGCAGTTGCTTTGAGTTATTCATAAAAACCAAATCTGAATTCTTTACAGGGAATAGGTATTTGGCATTTGGGTGCCTTCAACAACTTTGCTACCTTCCTCTTCCTCCCAGGCCCACACCTACTGCTGACCTGGGGTGTCCTGATGAGAAAACGGCCATTTACAAATCTTTGTGCTGAAAGGAGTGATGAGAACAGGAAGGATATGGGCTATCATGGAGAAAAAGATGGGTAAGCACTGGAGGAGACTCCAACAGCACACGAAAGGGAGTGGGGTGTGAGAGAGTGTGAAAGACTCCAATAAATGAAACAGGCATAAAGAAGAGAGAACTGGAATATTTGTAAGTTATTAATTTACAACATAGTTTTAACTAATTCTTCATCAACTCTAGGCAGTGGCTTCACATAACCCTGACAAATTCATCATCCTCGACCTTTTCCAGGTGAGCAAGTGTTGGCTGGCAGAGAATGGGCACACTGGCAAGCATGCAGATGGACCTCACCTCCAAGAGACTCCTAATCTGTGTTTCAAAAGCACCAGAGATGCCTGGAGATTGCAACCCAAGTCAAAAAAAAANCAAGGTGAGAGAAGTCAGGAGTTTCCAGCTCCAACTATCATTAGTAGATTCACCTCTCCTACCCTCTCACTACCAATGGGGTGTTGTAGCCATCTTTTGATGGCCACCACCTGGTGCCATTACCATTAACAGATTCCCTTCTCCTACCTTCTTGCTCCCAACGGGGGTTTGTAGCCATCATTTGACGGCCACCACCTGGCTCAGTGGCCTTGCCCTGGCATGGGACTGACTCCTTGGCCAGTGGCTCACAGCTCGGTTGAATTCCTGAGACAGCAATGAGACGTTCTGACATTTTCTCTTCTCCTGAAAGCACATGCCTAGCTTTGCCCAGGGAGTCTTATTTAGCAGAGCATTGAAACACAAGCCCATTACTCTGCCTGTCAAGTTGCTTATATGGTTCTCTATCACCGTGGCGCTGACTGTCTTTATATTTTCCTAGATGAAAAGAGTTTATCCCCCAAGGTAAGGAAATGTTAGCCCTCGCCCGTGAACCGTGAGCGGGAGGCTAAGACCACACAGGGAAGTTTGTGGCTCGTTGGGGAAATTCACTGCTCTCTAAACCAACTTCCAACCCCTGCTTTCCTCATCAGCTCTTCTCCCTTTCATTACTGCACGTCCCTTGCCATCAAATGAGGCTTTTGCATCTATTTTTCTTCCGTGCTCCAAAAAGAAACTCCTGGCAGTTTTTCTTAAACTTAATATTTTCCTGAAAAACAATATTTTCACAATGATCTCTAATGAGATTCCGCCGCCAACCCCCCAGATAGATGCCGTATTTCCAACTCTCTCGCATGAAACAAGGAAGGGGAGCAAGAAACCACATCATTTATTTTCCTAAGGATGGAAAAATACAACCCAAACAATCTGCTTGTAACCCTGGGAGAGCAAAGCTCCAGCTGGTCACAACAAACCGTCCCAGGCTGCAAGCTCTCCCAGAAAAGCTTAACACTGCCTCTGAAAACAAACACACCAAAATAGAGGATTTTCCAACGGGTTTTACCTGCAGGAAAATTTCCATGTCCACCAGAAGGGCAAAAATCAGCTGCTACAACAAGCTTTTTCTGCCGGATTGTGTTTGTGGCAAAGACAACACAGACACCAGGGGCCTTCCTCCATCAAGAGAATTTTGGATGAAATCACTTCATCTCATGATATCTGGTCCATGCCCAACGCTAAACATTTGCTTCTCAGGGATGCTGCTACACTCCCCCCAGATAAATCACACCGGTGGGGATGGCTTAGCAGGGGGCAAATTTCATCAGAGGCTGGGATATCACCTCAGCCTTCTTGTCAACGTAATGGTAGGTATTTAATCAGGGGCTCCTTCTAATTATGCTCCCGAGGGCCATAAACGACCAGGGTTTGCCATCATGCTTTTGGATTACGACCAAAACCTTAGCGATGTAGTACACACCACTCAGACAAATCCATTCCCACTGCAAAGTGCTTGCAATTTAAAGAGCACTAACTTCTGTGCTGGCTGCTTCAAACAACTCCTCCTATTATCATCTTTGCTAATAATTAATCCCTATCATCTTATACAATCACAAGCTGCTTTGGCAGTTTTCGACGCATCCCACCTGCGTTTATGTATTTATTTATTTATTTATTTTAAGGATCACTGTCATCAAGAAACCCAGAATACCCGAGAAAAGAGCTGATTGATCACAAGGTCCGATCAAATGTCAAAGCTGGCCCTTGCTGACCTCCCATCTATTCACAACTGTTTTGATTCAATCTACAAACTGGCTGTCTCTCCTGCCCGTGAGTTCTGTCCATAACCTATGTGTCAGTGTTTTGAGATATGACCCGCTCCACGCTCCATTCATCTCATCCGAAGGACGGAAATTAAACTGGAGGGTCAGCGAGGGGCACAGCTCAAAATACACACACATTAAACTGAGGTCTTTTGTTTGGGCCCATCAGAAGAGTTAGAGCGACCATCAAAAATGATACTAAAGTGGAATTGATTTTCTTTTTTCCTACTGAAATTTGTAGTGCTAATATACATAGAAGGGGAGCTAGCCTTGCCTCAGCAGAAGGAAAAATAATCACAGTGTGTTCCATAAGAAATGCTTGTGATGCCTTTTAATGCTATGAGTATATTGGTGTGTTGACATCTCCAGGTACAAGAGAGCTGGGGAGGGACTCTTGAGCAGGGAGTGGAGCCATAGGACAAGGGGTAATGGTTTTAAACCAAAAGAGGGGAGATTTAGCTGAGATCTCAGGAAGAAAATCTTTCCTGTGAGGGTGGTGAGACCCTGGCCCACGTTGCCCAGAGAAGCTGTGGATGTCCCATCCCTGGAGGGGTTCAAAGTCAGGTTGGAGCAACATGGTCTGGTGGGAGGTGTCCCTGCCCATGGCAGAGAGGTTGGATCTAGGTGATCTATAAGATCCCTTCCAAGTTGAACCATTCTATGATTCTACCGTAGGTGCATAAGACAGCATTTTCATTGCAAATCCAGTATTTCAAGCCTTTTTACACCAATCATAATATTACACCTTGAACTAAAACACGCTGGAAAGTTCACAGCATGGATCGTGATATTTTAAGTCTCGTCTGTCTTACTTGGGTTTTATTATAACCTGGAAAATGCTTAGCTCCAGTGCTTGCCCAGTGGAACGCAGCCAGAAGCTCAGATGGATAACTCTCCAGGGTGACCACAGCTTTGCAGAGCAATTTTCATCCCAGCTTTTACTTGGCGAGAAGAATGAATATGAAGCGTGAACCCTCGATGGCCATGGCAGCCTTCATGCACTCCTACAGCCCTGCTGTGAGCCACTCCGACTCCAAGACATGCTTCTGACATGAATTTTGGGGCAAACCAAGGCTCTTGCAGGCTGGCTGCAGGTGAACCTGCCATATCTTGGTTGACTCATCCCCCAGATTCCCTGTGAATTAGCCAGGCTGCAATACCCACCACATGAACTTTCTTGGGATGGGCAGCTACAAATTAGGTTGTCATGGCAGAAGACCCGGGTTCAGCTAGGAATTCTCTTGTAGCTTCATCCCACAAAGTGTGGGTTCAATATGAGTCACTAATTTCCCTTTGAGACACCAGGAGAGCATATTTACTGATGGCCAAATAACTTGGTTTCCTATTCTCCTATTTCTATCGAGCTTCCTTTTGCTGCTTTCCCTACGCCTCAACTCCTTCTCTCAGCTTGGAGCACCCACAGGACAGGCATCAGGAGGTGGCTTGAGATGCCCAGATGACAAACCACACGCATCCCAGACACACACAGCTGAGACAACAAGCATTCCTCCTCACAATCTCTTCTTTCTCACCCTCTCATTTAGATCAAGTGCTACCATCTCCACTAATAAAAAGCACAAATAAAAGGGTTCATGCTCAGGGCTCCCAGGAGAACATCGGTGATCATCACCGTTTTTGTAAATCACTTTGTCAATTCAGTAACACAAAAAAGTCCAAATCCATATCTTTCTTCAGCCTAGTGTGCCTAATAAATTAATTTAAATTAATAACCCTAGCAATTTAAACTTAAAAGCTATAGGACACATTGTTTCCGATGGTTATGCTGCTGTTTGCAAATCCACCTGCCAATCAATAGTAGAAAAAAAAGCAGTGATTTGTAAAGAGCTTTCTTCTTTGGAAGAAAAAAAACAGAGTGATATTTATCAAAGGCACACTTCCCCTTGAGTCTAAAAAAAGAAAGCATGAAAATGCCTTCACGTTCTTTTTAGTTCTAAGGCAAGTCTTTTTGTTCATGCTTAACTGCAGAAGAAAAATTAGGAACAAGTGTGTGCATATCAGTGCATGTGTTAGCATTGCCTTTAATTGGTTAGGAGTAAATTAATAGCTGCTTGCAATAGTTCTGGCAATCTGTTATAAGCTATGTAAATTTTTAAAAGAGGTTTCTTGAAAAGGCTGGCTGAAATCCTGTAATTCATATTCTGCTGGGGGAATTGATTTGAGAAATAATAATGAAATGTTTTACCTCGGTGATGAATCTCAGTTTTGTTGCACTGCAATTTTTTAAAGATTCTTGTAAATAATGCTACGAGTGTTTCTAAGAATAATCTACTTGAAATAAATATATCTGTCTCTGAATTATTAGCAATTTTTCCCACTGTTCTTTTTCGCCTCTTTCTTATTCCACCATTCCAGGGGCTCATTGCAAAGCCACTCCAGCTTTGATATTATTATAATGAATTAAAACCCAACTTTTGTTACCATGTGGCCTGCTCCAGTCACTTTTAATAACAGCTTTGCTATTGAATTCCATGGGAACTTAATCAAATCCTTAAGAGAGAGGTCCAGCTTTATACAGGCAAGCTGGAAAGGGCCCAACACACCACTGACCCTTCAAGGTGAGCCTGCCTCAGGCACTTCAGTGGGACCCATTAGATATTGATTGGGAGAGGGGAAAAACACACAACTTGACTGCCCAGGATACTTGTTAAGGCTGTAGGAGAAGAAAGTAGGGTCTCAAAGTGAGATAGTTGAGGACATGGACCTGAACTTCCCCACAATCACAGAATCATAGAATTATCTTGGTTAAAAGGGACCTTTCAGATCATCGAGTCCAACCGTCAACCCAACACTGACAAAAACCATCACTAAACCATAGAATCACAGAATGGTTAGAGTTGGAAGGGACCTTAAAGATAACCGAGTTCCAACCCCTCTATTGTGGGCAGGGACACCTCCATGTTCCACAGCACCACGTCTGCACAGCTTTCAAATACCTCCAGGGATGGTGACTCCATCCCTTCCCTGGGTAGTTTGTTCCAAGGCTTAATATCCCTTTCAGCATAAAAAAATTCCTAGTATCCAATTAATGACTCCTTCAGCACAACCAGGAGAAGAGAAAAGCTCCTATGGCAATATAACCAACAGTCAAATAACCACATCTCATCATGCCACTTATCTTTGCAATAACTACCCACTATTCACACAGACCACCTATACTCTAGATGGTCGGTGACCACCTCTCAAGACCAAAAATGTGGGTCTTAAAAGGCTCCCAAGTCAAGCCACGGGGTTTTCCTCCTGTTTTCAGGGAACTTGCAGTGACCACACTTCAGCTGAACACATACCATCTGCCCAAGGTGGTCAGCAGTTTTAATTGCTGTTGGCAATCAAACACCTGGACAGAGATGCTTCCACAACCTCGATGGTGGGAAACTCAGGCCAAAGAGGCCCACCCCTGAAAAAACACAGCCCAACGAAGAAAGGTGGAAAGTTTGCTTGCTTGTCCTAGGCAGGTAATACAGAATGTCTTTGGAGGAAAGCCCCAGGAGAGGAACTGACTAAAAGCAAATTACTGATATAGCTTTTATTATGACTGCACGCATCGCTCCTGCAATGTCCCTTGCTGTTTTAGTTCTACTTTTCTCTTATCTTGGATATCTGACACTTTCCTTTTTAATGCTTAGCAGTATGCAAGAATGTATCTTGCACTGTCGATAATGCTGTTATCCTTTAATAAAAAATCAGAAGCTACCAAAAAAGAAAAAAAGAAAGAGGGAGGGAAGGAGAAAGGCTATGAAAAAATATGGCTCGCTGCCTAGAAAACTTCAATATGTTGTAAAAGGAAAAGATTGCTAATTAGGCTCTTGCATAGTCTATTCCAGTCCCCTCTGTGCTGCAAGAAATTTAACCCAGCTCACTTGGCTGATGGCTGGAGAAGTGGGAATACAGTGTGGGGAGCTCTGGAATCAAATTATTGAGATGATCTATGAAGTAATGAGGCAATGAAATGCAGCTGGATGCAGGGATTTCACTGCTGGGCTTAAAACACAGGGAAAAAGGTTCTCAAATTAACCAGAAGGCTGGTCCACCCCACGGCTCATCATTACACTTGGCTCTACTACAGCTTCCCACCAAACTGGTCCCACATTGCTTGTGTGCCGAATGATGCAAGGCAGGGAGAAAAAGGCTTTGGAAAAGCTGGCTGCTACTCCAGATGCTCCAAGAGATCGGCCACGCTGGACTGTTTTGGAAGACAGGAGGCAAATGATGCAGGAAGCACTACGAGAGCTTATAGATGTGCTTCCCAAGCTCCTAGGTTTTAACATCTGCAGCCAAACTCCACGTTTCTGCAGAATAAGTAGGGTGCAAACTCGTGTGGAGCGGAAAACATGATCTGGAGCTTAGGAAAGACAAATGGGATGGAAATGGATCTGTCAGAGCAGCCATCCCCACAGGTCTCAGGCTCTACCCCTCCAGCCTCCTACCACACAGGTGGACTTTCCCCGGAGCCACCACCTGGGTCTGGACCTTGCTTCTCCCAGGGAAACTAGGAGGAAAGTGTCTCTCATGCAGGACCTCCAGCACAGCTGCTCACCTCGTCCCCACCATTATTCATCCACATGTAGATTCGGGAACAGCTGCTCCCAAGTCATTTTAGGTTTGCTAACGCTGGCTTTTCTTTCCTACACTTACAAATGACCTGCCTGCAACTTTCACTGCCACGTTATTATAATGACCTGGGTAACACCTGTCATCTCAAGAGATCTTGGTGACCTGAACTTGGTAAATGGTGTCTTGCTAGTGACTTTGGTGGCAAAAGGTGATATTTTGAAGTCTAGCTACGTGATCTCAGCTGGAAATCAGCTGCTCAGCGACAAACATTTACAGACACAAAGAATTACTTTGAAAAATATGGTAGATCCTTTAAAGTCCCAGTGTTGTATCTTTGGGCAGAAGCAGGTGAAGTATCAACACACCGGAGAGAGCATCGCTGCTACCACGGAGTGACACCTACGTGTTCATAAACAAGGACACAAGCTACCCGCTGGCCCATCCAGGCAGCAGGCTTGGAAAGATATAAGTATACCCAAACACCAGACTGCTCAATTTGCATACTAATTAATCTGTAATATCTTATTTGCATATATATTAAGCCGAAGGTGCTATATAAAACACTTGATTTCAAGGAGTCCGAATGCATACTTGACAGGCAGCCGCGGAAATCTTCATTTTAGGTTAAAAAAGGAATTAATAATGGCTTTGGTTAATATTAAAGACCAATTTCTAAGAGAGAAATGCAAAACATCTGCAGCCTGGAGTCAGCAGGGGTAAAGTCTGCTGAGGCCAAGGAATTTATTCAGCCTTCACAGCTCAGTGAGGTGACTCAGAGCTTCCTCCTGCCGAGTCAGACGGGCTCCTCGTGGCCCTGTCTTCTCCTGGGCAGGCTGCTCGTACCATCAGCCACATAAATATGCCATGAATGTCGGTAATTCACCCTCAGCTTAGCATCATCTCTCTTCCTGGAGACTGCAGCAACCATCACAGGCAGAGCTGCAAAGCAACAAGGGCAGAGGGAAGGGGTTTTATCTCAGATAAATCAAGGCAGGGAAAAGGGATGGGAAAAGCCGAGGTGTTTCTGATCAGCTGGATGGTGTCTGAGGTGGAAGCACGAGGTGGCATCTACTGATCGTTGCCCCAACCTGGCAGAGTGTTTACACTGAAACATCATGAACCAGATATGCTGCTTCATCAGAAAAACAACAGTTTGTGGAGTTATGGCCAGTCTAAGGAAGGTTTTGGGGTATATCCAAGATTTCCCAGTCACTTTGGATCACATCCAAAGCCAGATACAAGTTCTCACGTTTCTGACCTGCGTTCCCGAGGATATAGTTTCATTGTGGGCTGGAAGGGAACTCTCATCTAGAAGGTCTTAAAAAAATGCCTAAACCCATAAGAAATGGATTTAATGGTGCCAACCCACTACAACTGTGACCTCGGACATTGACAACACACTGTGGGGTGTGGGTGGCATCTGCTGATGGTCCTCAGCAGCCCATCGGGGATGCGGACAGGGCTCTGCAGAGGGCACAGGGGCTTGAGAGGGATCCCAGCTGCGAGGAACATCATTGCCTTGCCTTTTAGATGGCGTTTCTATTCACAGAAAGGAGTTTGCTGAATAGGAGCAATATGATTTTAAGACGACATATTATTTACTGCGCAAGCTGCCATGGCAAACTCTGATTAAAGGTCTTCTTTTTTTGCTAAGACACAGCTCTTTTTTACTGCAAGCTCTGCCTTTAAATTCTGCTGATATTCTGAAAAAAAGGACAGGCGCAGAGGGAGAGCGATGGGGACAGGAAAGCATCTCCAGGCAGGTCAGCTTGAGCTGGATGCAAGCACAGGGGCTAAGGTGAGGACCATGGTGGCCAAGGGGACTGTGGATTTTGGGAAGAAGCCTGTTGCGTTTGCATTTCTTAAAAGAAAATGGAAAAAATAGGAAAAGCTTATGTACTGAGTGATGGTGTTCCCAGGTGGTGTTAAAGGTCTATTTAATCCAAAAAATATCGAGCAAATCTATACTGACATCAGCTCCTGGTAGACTTATGTGTGCCGTGGAGATAAAATCAACCCTGTGTGATTCCTGTCCTTGCAGGGGGTAACTGAAGGGACTCAAGTTATGAGACCTGGGGGTCACTTCTGGGGACCCTGGGCTGTCCCCCACGGCAAGAGGAGGGGAAGAGAGAAGAGGAACATCAACCTGCTTAATGCTCTTGCTCTGGGACATCTTATCCAGGGGCAAAAACTTGCAAACCCTACAGCTGTCTGAGCCATGCCGGTATCCATGTGGAGGCCAAGGGGAATCCTCCACATGGAGGGATGCTTCCTTCTCCTCTCTGCAGCTGGTCCCCCCAACCGCCATCTGGAAATACCTTTCCTCGTGATCCAGAGCCAAGGAACAGCTTACTTACACCTTGCTTCCACGCTACCCTCCCTCTCGTCAAATTCCTCCCCTCAGTCCCCAGCGAACGACACAATTCTTGCTTCACTTACGTGTTTTTACTGCCTGTCTACGAGCTTTCCAAAAAATATCCTTAGTGCTTTGGACTCTGTTCACCCAGCAAAAGCCTTTAAGGGATACGGATTCTGGACCATCACGATTTTAAAGAGGACCATGGGAGATCATAGCGCTAATTTTAAACAGATGGGCTTTGACACTAAGAGATACCTTGATTAAATTGAATCTGTGCTCAGCAAAAGTTCTGGCGTAACTACAGCGACCCTATTGATGCCACTGCACTGACAATCTCTAACACACCTACGGTGCTCGGTTCAGTTTGGTATCACATGAAGGAAATAAAAAATACTGTGAGATGTTTTTCTGAAGCGAGTTAAGCAGCAGGTAAGGGTTTCTCTGTGAGGAAGAAATTACACCCACCCAGCAAATGCCATGGGAACGGTGATGCTCTGAGATGGGGAACTCCCCAGGGAGACCTGGCCAAGCCGGCTCCCACACCTCAGAGAGTGAGCTGAGAGAAGAAAATGGTAAATCATGGAATCATAGAATGGTTAGAGTTGGAAAAGGACCTTAAAGATCACCCAGTTCCAACTCCCCTGCCATGAGCAGGGACACCTCCCACCAGCCCAGGTTGCTTAAAGTACTGTGCGGCCTGGCCTTGAGCCCCTCCAGGGATGGGGCAGCCACAGCTTCTCTGGGCAACCTGTTCCAGTGTCTCACCACCCTCACAGCAAAGAATTTCTTCCTAATATCCAATCTAAATCTCCCCTCTTCCAACTTAAAACTATTACCCCTTGTCCTGTCACCACACTTCCAAAATAATGCATTTAAGCTTTAAAAATTTATGTTGACATTTATTCAAAAATCTGAGTTGGCAGCTCTCCAGCGGTTCGACGAGTATGTTAACTTAGTCAAATGCCCAGTACTTCCTCCTCTTCCTACTAACAAGAATGTTTTTTAAAGGTGAGCTCTGCAAATCTCTGCAGCAAAGCCTAGACCCCTTTCTTTTTTTAAAGATATTCTTTTTTTCCCCATTTTCTTCCTCATCTAAGCTGCTGGATGCAAAAGCTATTTACAGAGAGTGGATCAGAGACAGGCTTGAAGAAAATCTAGATCAGGGTGCTCTAAAATTGAGAGGTGAGAAAGGATTGTCTGGGAGCCAAGATTTATAAAAGAGAAACGTGTGCTCAGCCCTGGTTCTCCTCTGCTTCAGGGCATCTGAGCAGTGTCCCAGTGTCCCCCAAACTGTTTCCCACCAGCCCTTGGCAAACTTCTCCCCTCCCTGGGCTCCAGTCTTAGAACCACAGAATGGTTAGAGTTGGAAGGGACCTTCAAGATCATCCAGTTCCAACCCCCCTGCCCTGGGCAGGGACACCTCCCACCAGCCCAGGTTGCTCCAAGCCCCATCCAGCCTGGCCTTGAACCCCTCCAGGGATGGCGATTCACTAGGATCCCCCCGAAGAGTCACACTAATACAACAAATTTTCCCAGGGAAGCTCATATCCAGCCTTGTCCCGAGGTTATGTCTTGACACAGCACCAACCCTTGGGTCTCCTTGCTCCCAGGGCCTTCACACCAACGAGCACCAAGGCCCCAGCTTGTGGGCGCACCATCTGTGATTTTTGGGGTGCAGGAGTCTTTTGAACACAGCTCGGCAATACCGAGTGCATTCTGCAGCTGCCTTTTGGACGTGGGAGATGTAACTCCAGCCCTGCTGAGGGAATTTCGAGTGCATCCACTGTTGTAATATCACAGCATCCGGACATACGAGCTGACAAATTCTGCGGCTGTAAACAGCAGGGGTTTGCAGAGAATGCGGACACCAGGGTATAAAAATGGGAATGTTTTCCTTAACGTGAAGACAAGTGAAATCCGTATGGTCTTTCCAGACAGTCTCTAGACCCGCCTGGAAAGCCTGCAGCTGCTACATAGGAAGAGTGTAACTCCAATATTGCCAGCTCCCAGAAGGACTCAGTGCATTAGATACTGGTTTCAGAAGCCAGTGCTGTAAGCCTATGGAA
Source organism: Thinocorus orbignyianus (assembly GCA_013400375.1). Lineage (NCBI taxonomy): Eukaryota > Metazoa > Chordata > Aves > Ciconiiformes > Thinocoridae > Thinocorus > Thinocorus orbignyianus. The sequence goes on from VXBW01000873.1 coordinate 500,998, forward strand.
ACAGGTTTTAGCCTACGCTGCTGCTGTAATGAAATGAGAAAGGAATACCCTTAAATAAATCTTTTATTATCACGTGTACGTTGTCTATAGACCTCTGATTTTTTTAAACCTGCTCTGAGCAAAGAAGCCAATTAATCTCCGGAAAGAGAAGACAAAATCACCTCCAACAGCGTATTTCCCAGTAGGTAACAGACCAAGTTCTGTGTTCCTTTGCTCCCAAGGAAAGGCAGGATAACCAGAGCCCTTGGTTTCCATCCCACAAAGCTGCTTCAGGGTCACGCCAAATCAAGAGAGATCAGATTTTGACCCAATTACAGATTTTAATTATTTTCCCCCTTGACATATGTTTTCTAAATTGTTTTTCTGAGGGGGAAAGAAAAAAAAAAAAAAAAAAGGATGTGATTTCATTTTTGAGGAAATTGTGCTGAAGTGCATACAGAGCCGAATCCTGCTGTGCTGGTGATAAACCACTGGGGAATCGTGGGGGTTCTGGAGGGAAGAAGGTTCTGTGCATCCAGCCCACCTCTGCTGAAGGGTCTACGTACGGCCAACAAATGCAAAATCCACTAATGATGCGTCCTTCTACACATCATTGCTACTCCCGTAGGTTATACTCAGATTCCTAATTCCTAATTAAGTCCCAGCAGAGAATCATAGAATGGTCTGAGTTGGAAGGGACCTTAAAGATCATCAAGTTCCAACCCCCCTGCCCTGGGCAGGAACACCCCCCACCAGACCAGGTTGCTCCAAGCCCCATCCAGCCTGGCCTTGAACCCCTCCAGGGATGGGGCAGCCACAGCTTCTCTGGGCAACCTGTTCCAGTGTCTCACCACTCTCACTGCAAAGAATTTCTTCCTAATGTCTCATCTAAATCTCCCCTCTTCTAATTTAAAACCATTACCCCTTTTCCTGTCACGCCACTCCCTGACCAAGAGTCCCTCTCCAGCTCTCCTGGAGCCCCCTTCATATCCTGGAAGGCTGTTTGAAGGTCTCCCTGGAGCCTTCTCTTCTCCAGGCTGAACAGCCCCAGCTCTCTCAGCCTGTCCTCACAGCAGAAGAGCTCCAGCCCTCTGAGCATCTTCACCCAGCACCTCCCACATGATGCTTGGCTCAAGGAGACAGCCCCACTTGAGGTCTTCTCCTTCCCCCTGCACCACCCTCAGGGCTGATTCGTGATGAGACTTCTGCTTTCCTGACCCTGCACATTTCTCCTACTCAAAGAACCTTTACACCGCCCCGGAGAGAACAGGATGGGTTTTACCCAGATGGCAGGAAAATAACATTATGGATAACTGCCACTGAAAGCCCTGTTAGACTCTTTTGCTGTGCAATCTCCACCGTATATTTTAGCAAAACATTCACCCTCCACTCCAAAATCTCATTAAAAAACAAAATTAAAATGCAAACATTCACCCTTCCTATCTCATAAGCTTATTGCATGTGTTACGTGTGGGTGGTGAGCATGTTAGGTACAATTTAGAGCATAATTTCCTGAGAATTGAAATGTCACCAAGGAAAGGATTGTAAATAATGGAACTTTGAAAGGAATCTGTGATCTTCATAACAGATAATCATCTTTTAATTCTGACTTATGGCTCACCCAATTGCCTACAGTCAGGGAAAAACAATTCTTTTTCTTATTATATGGAAATCAGCTGAAACAGATGAAAAGCCATCAACATCACATCTTAGAAAACATGTACCAATGTTCAGTGATGTGAGCAAAGCTCAGGACTCCCCCTCAGCTTGTGGCTCTTTTACATTGGTTGCCCTCAAATATTTAGAAGAGATCTATGTGCATAAAAATGTTGGCTGAAAAGTTTTCTAGAGATATCACAGAATTGTTGAGGTTGGAAAAGCAAGTTCGAGGAACAACTCCTACTGAGTTAGGCTGGTAGGAGAGGCTGGAAATCTCTTTTTCCTCTCTGTAGGCTTTTTAGAGAGGCAGCCAAGTACCAAAATTAGTATTAGATCATGTGGTTGCTCAATCACGGAGCTGGAAGAATGACTACTGAATGGTAAATAGTCAGAGTGAATAGTTTATCCATAGCCCCAACAGGCAGGAACACGCTGGCATAATACTTCAGATCCGATTTGAATATTAGAAACAAAAAAAAAATAAAATACAGCAACATCAAACACTGCTTTAGTATAATTAGGAAGAGTGAAAACGGACAAAGCGCACCACATAAATTATTGTAAATGCTTTGCCTAATGACTGAACCCACAAAGACATGCTGCAGTGTCCAACTAAAACAAGGCCAGAGGATTCCAACGCCTAGACACGTTCTGATTTTGATTTAAGCCCATCCCTCTCCTGTTGTTTCCAAAAGCCTTGAAGCTTTACACGAAGGATTTGCCAATAGCTAGGGCTTTTTTTTTTTTTTCGAAGCTGGAGAACCAGATCAGTGAGATTTTCTGATGTGAGCATACCTTCAGCCCATCACCAACAAGCCAAGGTGTAAAGTCCATCACCGCTGCAGAGCAAAGCTGGGTTCCAGAGCGTCCTCCAGCACAAGGGCAGGAGGACCTCAGGGTGGACTTGCCTCCCCCTCCTACCTCCTTGCCTTTTGCCACGGCTTTTTGAAGTTCCCAGTTCCCTTTGCCAATGGTTGCTGAATTATACACGCAGTGATGTGTGTACACAGACAGCATTCCAAGGAGAAAAAACAAAAACAAAACCCCCAAAAAGCTGCAGAAGAACTTCCAAATAACTCATTTCAGTCATTATGTTCTCAAGGACTCTCATTCCGCCATCCTGCTTTTTTGCTAAACAAAATCAAGGTCGGTGTTTTATAATTCTAAAGGGACTTTAAATTCTAAAAGGGACTGTACAACACTGTGGCAAGAGCCTTATGTTATTCCCCCAGGAGCATTCCTTGAACATAGATGGTACCACAGGAGGAGAGAGCAAGCCTCCATCACCCCTAAAGGCTGCATCTCAGTTTCCACTGGATTCTCACCAGGGATCCTCATGCATCCCTGGGCAGTTGGTGCTGGGGAATGTCCGAGACAAATAACAGTGTTTTCTCATTAGTGGCTAACCCTAAAGTCAGGAAAAAATAAAAATAAAAAATAAAAAAAATTGAAAATCACGTTGTATTAACACAAAGCAGCATTTTTCCACATTTTCTTGGCAGGAAATAATCAAACTAACAAGTCAAAAAAGAAAAAAAAGTACCATTTAAGGTCTGACTAAACACTGCATTTCTGTGTTTGCTAACCTTTCTCTTGATCAAAGCTGGACTGCCCTGTACATGAGGACACTGGCTTGAAAATTTAAAAAGAAAGGGGTCTGTTTTTTCCACCTCCTCTTCCTTCCTCCTCCTCCAGCCAAACTCCCGACCAGTCCACCGCCAGCCGCCCTTTGCTTCTCCATGACCTCCCCCCCCACCCTCCTCTTCTTTTTTTTCCCTGAGATTTCCTTTCAGCCCAGAACCTGTCTCTCTGGGGGAAAGCGTTTTGCCATAAAGAGGCGATTGTTTGAGATTTCACTCTGTGCCTAGTTCAGCATTTGATGTCATTCCTTCAGTCACCCACACTGAATCCCCTTTGTACTAAACTGGGCAAAAACTGGGAAAAAGAATTAAAAAAAAAATAATCCCATCCACGCTTATACGAGAGCCAACCAGAACCCAGCAGATGTACCAGCTTCATTCCACATCCTCCAGAAAAAAAAAAATCTAAATACATCTTTCCACAAATTTAGACCCCTGATGGCAACCACAGACACACACTGTCCCCAGGTGCTTTTCGCCAGCACCTGAGATAGTTTTACTGCCCAAAAAGGTGAGTATTTGAGTGAAAATGGAACATTTCCCAACAAGAGACAAGGTAAATTTCTTACACACTGCAAAACTGGTAATTTTTTTAAAAATAACTACATATGTTTTATTATCTTGGGCTTTTTAATGCCTCACATCTCTAATTGTAGTAGCACTTATTAGCTCAGCTAATGAAAGCTTTGGAAACATGATTGTGTGGGAGTATTTCAAGTCATGAGTTAAGTCTTTTAACTCAGTAACTGCCAATGATTAATTTATTTTTCCATTTAAGCATTGAAAAGCTGAAATATTATTTCCTCAAACTGTATTTGTGCTTGGCAGTTCTCAGTTAATTACTACTCTGTGAGCAACTTTAAATCAAATTCTGAGGTTTCCAGGTGTATGTATCATGAGGTCCTGGTAAATCCTTCAGCCTCTGCCCGGAAAAGGATTACTGAACTTGACTGATGATGCTCTTCTAAGGTCTATCCCTTACGGACCTGCAGCCACTAAAGGTGCTACAAGTGCAACGGCAGAAAAGAGCTTAGGCTTGTAGAAGTTCTAAGGATCTAAGGATACTCATGAAGGTCTGGTTTGGAAACCATCTACCTTCATTTTTCTGAATGGAAACACGGTCTTGGTCAAAAGCTTGGAAAAATATAAGTATGTGCATAAATCCCTGGTTCATTACCTATGACTGGTGGAAGAAGCCACGATTCCATAAGGAACTGTAACAACCCCAGCTCACCGGTGAAATAACCTGGCCCTGGGTTGGGGCTGATCTGGCCCATTTCAAGCTCCAGATGTGTTTCTCTTACCTGAGGAGGGAGGACTGATTGAGGGCACGAAGAGAAGGACACATGGAGGACCAAGGAGGTGCAAAGGACACATTGCTCCAGCTCCTTGAGTGTCCTGAGGGCCACAGAACGAGGGGCTCAGGGCAGCCCAGCAGATGGGAAAGCACTTCAGTTGCCCTCCCAAATCCTGCCTTTTCCACAGGACTCCCTTGCTCCCTGCCAGGACCACATGGAGGCATCTTCTCTCTCAAAGCGAGAAGGATCGAGGACAAGAAAGAGACCAAAAGAGTATTTTATTTTTTTTAAAGCAGCGAGGAATAGTTTTTGGGTTTTTTTCAAAGCAAGAGACAGCATCTCTGCCAGAGTGCTATTCCTCCTGTGTCAGTGTGGCTCTTTATCTGTCCTTTACCACGGATTTCCTCTTCCTTAAGGATGCTCTCCATGCACTAACATGTCTTCAAGCTGCTTCCTGGCCCAGGTAACCTTTGCTTTCCTGATTCAGGGCTTGGGAACCTGCTAAACCCGGCATCCTCCTCCCCCTGAGGGAGACAACGGCGCTCACCAGTGCAACAACCCTTCAGAGGAGACGCACCACCTCAGGGGAAAGAAGAGAAACCAACACATTCTGGGCCTCAAACAACACATTTTACAATTTCTGTAGTGCACCGAAGCCCGCTCTTGGGTCCCAGTCCTTTGCTTTCAGCACAATTTCCGTATTTTCTCCACTGAGCCTCAAAGATAAAAGACATAAAAAGCCTTAGGAGCAGAACCAGGACCCAACACCGCAGAAATAAGACCTCTAGCTTTCCCTGCTCACACGGAACAACCCCAAACGACCGTTTAACACAACCCCTTGTGCTCAGATCTCACCCAGCCCCAAAAGAGGAGAGGTAGCCAAAGAGTCCTGAGGCTGTGACCTTGAGGTTGGGCTACTCCTTGGGGGGAAAAAATTCTTGTTTCCTTTTCCTTGCCTAGCATGAGTACTCCTCCCTGCTGCTGTTCAAAACCAGCACAGAAAATTTCCATCAAACTTGTTTGGTTTTTCCTCCGCATCGTTACACTAAATTAAATCAATAACTTTCAGGTGGGAGGGAGAAATCCATGATTTTCTTGTTAGCTCCTTGTGCAATCATCTTTCTTCATTAGAGACACCTGAGACCCATGTCAGAATATATGTTAATACATAGGCCAACTTTTAAACTGCTTTCTTTATTATTCATGTTTTCCGAGTGCTGTTGCTAGCTGTCACGTCAGAGGGCTGGTGGGTTATAAGTGGAACCATTAAAAATAGCTCATTTTAGTAACAACACAGCACTATTCATATTTTATTCAGTATTTAACAGTCCACAGGAGACTCTCATGCTTTCTTATTTGCCAGACTGTCTCTTCTAAATGTCATTGCCAACCGTTCATCCTCCTGAGCAAAATGGGTTTCATAAAGCCCACCATAACCAAAGAAGCTAAACAGATGGCACACTGCATCCCTGCAATTTCCTCAGGCTGGAGTTTCATCCCTTGGAAATAACAGCTCCCCTTCAAGTAAGCATATTCCTTTACACTAAAATGTGAAATATAATTACAAATTACAGAGGCTGCAGAATTCGATTCACTCAAACATCGAATGAGCAAGATAAATAAACGCAGGAGCAGGTAACTGCTTTGCCTTCCCTCCACATCGTTCCCTTCTGCCATCCCACTTCCCAGATACGTTTGGAAGAAGTATGGAGGATACTGAGTTCCCCTCTGTTGAGACCTTGTCACCCCTGCAGTGCAGGACATTGTCACCTTAAAGAGCGGAGGTATTTATTCCCACTGGAAAAAAAAACAGCTCCACAAATGGGTGCTTGAGCAGAGACCAACAAAGCCCTGTCTGGTCATCTCAAGAGATGTTGAGCTAGAAGAGTTCAGTACCTCTGAAAATTCAGGTCGTTTTGGGGATATTCGCAGCACGTCAAGCTCTGGAGGTAATGCCAAGGAAGCAGGACATCTACATGGCACAGCTCTCCTGGCTGAGACCAGCGCTTGGGCAGCCACCTGCAGCTGAATGGAAAACCACTGGCCTTCCCAACAGTTCCACAAAAGGACTCGAAGGGTTTTGTGTAACCACCCATGTCCACAGCCTCTCCAGAAGCAGGATTTAACTCCACTGACATGCCACTCCTGTGCTTTGAGAAGTCCCAACTATGAAACCTGCCTGTTGGTATTTTGCAAGTTGGCTACCTTGAATCCTGGATTACAGAGGGGGATTAAAAATGCTGGTCCATGCAACCATAGCTTCTAAATGACCAACCCTTCCATTCTTCATCTCCTTGCTTATCTGATTATTTGGATTATAAACTCCAACCCTTACTACAGTGTATGCAGTTCTTAACATAAGGAGATGCTAACCAATGTGTGGGTAACTAATATAAACGAGAGCAAATCAACATCACAAGAATATATTAGTTAAACTGTTTCAATCAAGAAGATTAAGAGAAGAAGCTTAAACCGGTATTAAACGTTTTAAAGTTCAATAAATGCAAACTACTTGCTTATTCCTTTTTGTTGTGGGTTCACAAATTGTCCTCACAATGAGCCTCAAAGCTCTTTGGAAGGATCCCCCTTCTCCAACACAGCCACCCTTGGGGACAGCCCACGACAGCTGCTCAGCATCACACTGGGACACTACTCATAATAGTACTCACAGCACTCACATAGCATTTTATACTTTCAAAGCTCTTAAATTAATTAGTTACAGGGCTACAGCATGCATCCAGGCAGGATGTGAAAAAGAAAATTGTATCCAGTGGAAACTACAGGGGGAATTTGGGGAAATGTAATGTAATTACCCGATTTGGAATCTGGCCAGAGCACCGCTGCTCGGAATGCCATGGGATCTCTAATGACCACCCGCAGTCAGGACCTCAGCTTCACGTCTGCTCCAAAAGATGAGGAAAGCCCTAACAAAATGTGCTCAGTCATCAGGTACAGGAAAGGGATGATTATACAAAATTTGATTTTTTCCCCCTAGACGTCTCGCAGCGACGGGAGCTGGGCCCTGGGAACTCACGTCGCCTCAGATCTGGGGAAACTTCAAGATTCTTTTCAATTAAGCAGTTCCAACGTCGGGTGATATTTACAAATGATCCAGCTCCTAAGTCCATTAACTGGTCTTAATTGGGTTAAAATCCCCCAAGCAATTAGTCATCTCAGCCGTTCCCCTCTGAACCCCTCCCCGGCGCACACGCGTGTACCCTGGTTTGAGCTAAAAGCAGCACATCGGGTGGTTGTGTTGCTGAGCTACAGCCCTGCTCCCTGCCAATTTGGAAATGTTAATGCCATGTAGACGTGCAGATGTCACAAGGGGCCAAATTTAGGATGCACAAAAGAAGGACCACCAATTGGAAAGAAGGGGGAGAAAGCGGTTGGAATTCCCACTCATCGCAGTGCTGCCACGGGAGGGAAAGAAAAAAAAAAATTGTCAAAAAATAGTAAGTCTTGTCAACAGTGTTTGATGATTGTCACATATTGGGCTGGTTGGATAAGGGATATTTCATCTTCACAAAACGTGTAGAGTGGGAGGCCTGGCTGACACTCCAGAGGGCTGTGCCACCATATAGCATGACCTTGACAGGCTGGAGAGCTGAGCAGAGAAGAACCTTGTGAGGTTCAACAAGAACAAGTGTAGGGTCCCGCACCTGGGGAGGAAGAATTCTGGGCACCAATACAGGTTAAGGGTGGACCTGCTTGAAAGCACTTCTGAGGAAGTGCTTCTTTCCTTCTGAGGAAAAGGATCTGGGGGTCCTGGTAGACAGTAAACTCTCCATGAGCCAGCAACGTGTCCTTGTCACCAAGAGAGCCAACGGAATCCTGGACTGGGTGGGAAGAGTGTGGCCAGGAGGTTGAGGGAAGTCATTCTCCCCCTCTGCTCTGCACTGGTGAGGCCACAGCTGGAATCCTGCCTCCAGTTCTGGGCTCCCCAGGTCAAGAGAGACAGGGAACTCCTGGAGAGAGCCCAGCGTAGGGCAACAAAGATGTTCCAGGATGAGGGGCAATGGGCATAAGCTGGAACATAGGAAGTTCCCATCAAATATTAGAATAAACTTCTTCAGGGTGAGGGTGTCAGAGCCCTGGCAGAGACTGCCCAGGAAGGGTGTGGAGTCCCCTCCTCTGGAGACCTTCAAGCCCTACATGGATGCAGTCCTAAGGGATGTGCTCTGGGCAATCCTGCTTTAGCAGGGGAGTTGGATGGGATGATCTCTAGAGGTCCCTTCCAACTCTGATGATTCCAAGTGCCATGTGCTGGTTTGGGGCAGAACACCCACAGCCTGATGCTTTTTCCCCCACGGCTGGATTTCTGCAGTATTTAAGTTCTCAGACACACACGAAGGTGGATGTTGAGTGATCTTTCCCTGATTTTGAAACATGACATGCAAGGAGGGGCTCCCAGGCAGCCTGGGAACTTGGCTTGGTCCAGAGAGACCTGGGGTAGCTCAAGGACAGTCTTAGGAAGAAAGGGGAAGCTGGGAAGACAGGAATAAGGATCCTCTTGAGCCTGTCGAGGAACTTGGACTTTCAGGTCTCACCATCAGCTTTCACGTTGATGCTGAAGGTGCAGAGAGCAAGGAGATTCTTTGTGACAAACATTAAAAAAAAATAAAATAAAATTGGCAAAATTTCTTTTTTTCTTAAAAGAAAACCTGCTCCACACTTCCCATGGGACCTTCTGTTACATTGACCCATTTTACTTCGCTAGGTAAGTTCTCTTTTAGCTATAGGAAGGGAATTAGGTTTCATCTAGGAGAAGCTTTTCAACAAGCTGTCACCACCTCTATGACTGAGGGTAGGCAGAACACCTCCTGTTCCCAGTCGCCCTCATGCCACTGCAAGCCGCCCATCAGCATGAAAGCACAGCCCACCAGGGCATCTGGAAAGGCCAGAGGTGAAGTGTTTTCGTGGAAAGATAATCAACTCATAAGATAAATGCCTCATCAGGAGGAAACATCAGCTCCTGAATGAGGACAGTTATTGTAGAAGACATTCTTTACCTAAAGGAAGCAGGTTAATATACCTCCAAATTACTATTTATCACACTATATGATGTTCAATTTCCAGTGTAATTTTCACCGTGCTTTCTATATAGCGTGTGTTGAAATCAATTCAGAGATCAGTGAATCCTTACTTCTAAATTTTAACAGGCGCAAGTCAGAAACTAATTAAGAAAAGCCACAAGAAAGAAAAAAAAAAAAAACTTGTAAGGAGACAACAGAATATACTGAGATAGGCATTTAAAAAAAAACAACAAAGTCAGTCCTACGCAAACCCTCATCAGTCCAAATTTAACGTACCATCTTTTGCAGCTCGAATGGGAGAGACCAGGGAGGGAGCGTGCTTTGGGTTCCAGCAGGGAAGGCGGAGGGTGAGAGCAGAAAGGGGTTTAGAGCAAAAGAACCTGCAAGAAGCACCAAAGACATTTTAGAAAATGTCTTGAAGGAATCATCAGCACATGCTAGGTATAAAACACGATGGAGTTCACACAGGAACCCTGGGAGAAGGGTCAGAGGCAACTCGTGAAAGACACCAACAATGGTAAGAGTTGGAGAGGGCTGGGAAAAAACTCCACCCTAAAAGTGCTGTGAGAAAAGAGGGTGATGCCACTCAGGAGAGCTGCAAAATTAGAGCCAAGTGTGCTTAAGAACACCAGACATTAGGACAGCCATGGAGTGTAACTGAATTTGACTATCTTGGAATGAGGAGTAATTTCCTTTCAGGAAATATGTGACCTTTGAAAAAAAAAAATTAAAAAAAAATCCATTGATGAATGCTTTCCAACGGGTTCTAAAAAAAAAGTTGCTCTCTTCAAGGTTTTAAATGACTGGCAAAGTAGCCTGGATGATTTTTACTGTAGTGTCCTTCTCCTTCCTTTTCTGGGCTGAAAGTCTCACTGCACGAGGTGATTGGATCCTGCCCACAGGGTCTGATGAGGCTGGTCACCTCCGAAAGTCCTCCCTGCCTGGGGGGACATGGTGGTGGGGGGTTCAACCACTTCTCCAGTAATTAAAGATGAAACCAACATTGCTCAGCGTTGCTTCGAGCCCCACAGAACTAACACTGTCACATTGCTGAGCTCTTTCCTGATTTCACTCTAATTTTTACAGCCTGGCACTTTTACATTTCCAAAAGTTACTCTGAGACCGGTTCCCAGGTATCTCGCACTCCATCAGGAGATTCAAACCAGCTACAAACCTCCTTAGAATCTCTCAAGTAATCCAAAATATATCTATGTATATATATTAGCCCTGCTGACAAGATCTACTTTGGGCCGTGCTGTTTCTCCCCCACCACTTTGCTCTAATAACGGTTAGTTTTTACAATTTTCAAAAGCTGTCAGCGTCATCGATCTTCTAGACTGAACACGCTCGGCTTCTAACTCTGTGTGTGGAATTACTTGTGCCACAATTAAGTCTTTATTTAGCTGAAGGCATCTTACCTCCATGGCAGCGTGTCATTTGCTCCCTAGTGGTGCAGTCATCTCATCAAATAGAGGTGTAGGTCTAAAAAATACATATGTACATTTAAAATAAAAATAAATAAATAGGAAAAAAGTCCAGCAGTGTCTTGTGAAATGGACACACTCCGCATGGTAAACTATCGCTCCGGTAAGGATTTCTGCTTTGGTTTGATCAAAACTGCATGCTCTGACAGAACTAAGTATCTGGCAGTACTCACAGCTCAGCATTAAAAGAGAAGATTGTCTTTGTCAGATCTGTCATGAAAACCGAAAAAGGAGATACTGGGCTACACTGAGCAAAAATGATGGGATGTCCTCTAAATCCCAAAGACTCTGCCTTATTTATCCTGGTGCCGCACATTCAGTCTCTACCGTAAGTTCCCTGTGATCTCTTTTGACGTCTTCTATTAAAGAGAAGGAAAGCTGCCAGCAAAGACATCCCATAGAAGTCCTATCCATTTCCTCCTGCCTCTTCAGAAAGCCCATGACGACCTTAGCGTTGCTGCATCGCGTGGGCAATGAAAAATGAAGGAAGGCTTCCTGCAGCATTAATTGGAAAACACATATTGTTTTATTACCACCTTAGTAAAACGACTCTTGAGGTCTACAGCTGACATCCTCCAGGTTTGCAGATACAGGCTACCCAGAGAGGTGGTGGAGTCTCAGTCTCTGAAGACATTCAAAACCCGTCTGTACATGTTCCCGTGCAACCTGCCCTGGTTGACCCTGCTTTGGTAGGGTGTTGGACTAGGTGATATCCAGAGGTCCCTTCCAACCCCACATCATACTGTGAGATAGGGAAGGGGACAGAGACCATGGAAACTAGCTGCTGTGACGGGCTCATCTCACACCTTCAGCGCTTCTGAGCATGGGGTCCTGCTTGGGCTGCAGCATGTCTCCCAGAAAAACACCCCACCTTGGCGGAAATCCTGGAAAAACAGTTCCCCACTGCCCTGTGCCAGTTGTTTCTGATGACCACCGCACCCAGCAGCACCTTTTTTCTGGTTAGGCACCATGTCTCCCAGTCTCTCCGCACCTGGATCATTTGTGGTGATACTCTTAACGCATTTCAGAAGATCCATGTCTCACTTGACAGACATTTCTAAGAGATGCTATGTTTTGATTTGCAGAGCAAAAACAAATTTGGTCTAGAATCCTGCCATCTGGTGACTCTGAATAATTCTTGCATATGGCTACAAAAGTTTGCATCTTTTAGTTTGCTTTACTTCACCATTTATCACTTATCCACCCTCCACAGCCCTTTACTCTGTATGTTACAAAGCGCTTTGAATAAAAAAAAAGGGTTCTTTCAGGTGAACTCAGCACTTTTATCTGTTTTACAAGCAAAAATAAGATGACACAGAATGGCAAGTGCCAGAAAAAAAAAGAAAGGATGTGATCCAGCTCTCTGAATCTTCTGCCTCCATCTTGAAACAACTCAACGATCAGCCCACTAACAGGCTAGTTTTGGTTTTATAAGGCAAACTTCTACTCTGTTATAATCAAGAAAATCACCCAGTCTTCATGACATTAGAGAGAAAATGCATCATCTTCTTGACAAACAGAGTTTTGTGCCCCATTGCTCTGTGCAGCTTTTATAACTAAGACCAGGAGACCATAAACCACCTGAACCGTGGTGGACCCTTCAAAGTCCTCGTGAAAAATTTCATCTTGGAGACGGATAACAAGAGATGAGATCAAAACCCAGCAGGTTATTGTTAGAGGAAAAGGCTGTCAGCCACCTCTGCTCGTCACAAGCTTGTCAGGGGCTGTCTGGCATCACTGCCTTCCTGGTGGGATTTGTGGTTACAGGGACAACCCGTTGCCACATCAGTGAATTTCACAAGAGCACAGCACTTTTCACCAGCACCCACACACTTGCTGCATCTCCTTAGCAGAAGAAAAAAACCCTCCTTCTTGGCAAGTATGAGTGAGCCAGTCCCATTTTCCACATGGCACATTTGGGATGTCTCTCCGCTGTCGACACCAGGCGGCCAGTTGCCTCCCTCTTCACAAGGACCACGTGGGCCACCACAGCCCCACTCTACAAGCATGGTGCTTTGGGGGATTAATGGGATACCCAGGGAAAAGACTCAGGACTGCCCTGCTCCTTAGCACAGCCTCAGACACACAGTCCAGCCATCTCTACGTGCCTCTCTTGCAAAGTAGAATCATAGAATGATTCAGGTAGGAAGGGACTTTAAAGATCATCCAGTGCCACCCCCCGCCCTGGGCAGGGACACCTCCCACCACACCAGGTTGCTCCAAGCCCCATCCAACCTGGCCTCAATTATAAGTGTTTTTTTAATTTGCAAAGTCCAGCGTGTCCCTCAACGACAAGAGGAACCGGGCACAGAGTGCTCTCTGCAGGAGAGATGTCAGAGAGTCTCAGGCTTGTCCACAAACGGGGGAAAACACCAACCTAGAGAGCGACAGCCACTTTGAAAGCAACCCAAAGCATCCCCTGACTCTTCCCTCACCTCTCCATTGGTGGGAAAGATGAGAGGAAACAGCTCAACAGGGCACATGAAATCCCATGCTCTTCTTTCCTTCTCCTCTCCCCATTCTGGGAAGGGTGTTGGAGTGTGACCTGCCCCTGGAGATGACAACACATACCATACAGGTGTCCAGGCTGTCATCCTACGAGGAGATGAATGTCATCAGCCAAAAGGTGGTTGAACAACAAAACCACCCCTTGGAAGCCTCCTTTCATTCCTAATATTTTCAATGCAATTTGCCAATATTTTCATTCCTAGCGAAGAGTTTGTGCACACGCTGATGGAGGAGGAGGGAAACCAAGCAAAACTGCACTTTCTGCTGCTCTCACTGAGAGTCAAAAATAAAAGCAGAATAAAAATAACAGGCGGGTTCAATGGACTATCCCTGAAATCCTTGGATGAAAAAAGAAGTAGTAGTATCATCATCGTTATTACCTTCCTGTTATTTCCTTATGGAGCTGAAGCACATGGCACCTGAATGCCCCAAACCCTGAAGTCCCAACTGAGCTCTGCCCCGGGGTCCTTCTCAGCCCTTTGTTGCCTTCTTGATGCTCTGCTTGGATCCAGCCCCAGCCACACAGAGAAGAACAGTGGGCTCTGCATCCCACAGCACCTACCCATGAAAAGGCAAAGAGCTCGTGCTCTCAAACATCCACCCTTCCCCAGGCTGCCCAGTTTCAAACCACCCCTACAGCAAGCCAAGGCTGGAGAAAGGGTAGGAAGCCCAAGCTCCAACAGATGGATATACATTCAACCATCCTGAAGGACAGAAAGTCTGTGGCTCTGAGCTTTTTGGTCTTGGTCCCACACTGGGTGTAGCCCTGAAAGCAAAACAATGTTCCCTAAAGTCAGCATGATGAGGCTTTCTCCAAAAACGTTATTGATGGAGGGCAGGGCTGGGGTGAGTGAAAAGCTGGGGAGAGTTTCCATCCTGCCCAAATGACTCGCAAACTGTAGATTAGGTGATGAAGTTGAGTGACTGGGAACCCTGCCCAGACTCGGTCTTAGCAAAGGGATTAGCAGCCTGGGTTAATGGAGAAATCTTTTCACTCCACTCCACAACGCCAACGGCAGGGAAGCGAAGTTTGGAGGTGGTTACGTGTGTCTCTCAGAGATTTTCCACAGATTCACATCCAATTTGTACACCCCCTCGCCATGTGAAAGCAAACTACCTCCCCCTGCCCAGGGCACCCTGGCAGCATATCACAACCCAGTAACCAGAAAAACAATCGACCCTGCTTCCTAAATCTCTACCATTTTCTCACCCTAAGGAGTGTATTTTTGCAATTATCACACTGCCATGCTGAGCTGCTAAACAAGGATATATGTTCAATTTTGTCTCAGTTCACTGCTTAATAGCTGCAACAATTTATATATATATATGTG
>VXBW01000873.1:515954-633596 GCA_013400375.1 Thinocorus orbignyianus
TTCAGTCTTCCCAAATAGTTTCTCCTGAGGGAGCAGGCAATAGCTGGTGCATACTCCGCTTTAGATGGAATTATTTATTTTTTTCCCCCTGTTTGCAGAAAACAGTAATACAAAAAAGACCCCAAAAAATGAAATAGAGAAAATGAGGGAAAAGCAGCAATTGTTCTGGAGGGGATGAAAGGAAACCATCAATCCATTCCATGTCCAAAACGTTCACCTCTGAGTGCTCTGAGACCTCTCAGCGCATCTCCGACACCCCGGTGCACAGGATGATCACCCAAAGCCCGTGTAAATCTGTGGAAATGGATCTACCAACCCTACTGGCTTTGGTTCAGCCTTTAGTCACGCATGGAGATGACTGAAAATTTGGCAAAAAAAAAAAAAAAATTAAAAAATCACAGCAAAGAAAGTGTGAGGAAGGCGTGAGGGGGAGGAATGTTTCTTGCATTGACATTTCTGAAAAACCCTTTCTTCTGCAGCTCCCGCTAAAGCTGGGGCAGCGAGAGCTGGTTTAGGGAAATCTCTCCTCAGGGTGACACCGAAGCGTGTTTTTTCACTTATAATTCAGCTTGTTCTTAAATATATCCATTAATCAGGGACAAAATGCTCCAAGCAGTTTAGATCCTACAGCTGCCTGGGGTGTTGTGCGGAGGGAGAGTGAAGGCTTCAGACCAGCCCACGTGCAGTGGGTCTCCATCTTGCAGTGGCTTATCATGGAAAAGCCTGGGAGAAAATGTGAACAGCAATCAAGATGAAGTGCCTTTGGACCCTCCCCGGGAGCATCAGAGCACACAGCAGCTATGGCTGTGACCTGCTGCAGCCAGGTCCCACCAACGTGTGTTGGGGAAGCCAACATTGATGTCACCTACACCACTCTGGAGACATGGACAGAGATCTGCCCATTTGTGGTAACAAATCTACTGCTGCTGGCTGCCTGTCATTCTCTGTGGTCACCATAGAGTAAAATAAAGGATACAAGCAGGGAAGCACCAAAATTTTCATTTAGGAATCACACTCTACCAGTAGCAAAATTCCTAAAAAATTACTTTAAGAGCCACAGAGGTGGCCATCAGGTGAGTTGAGCACGTTTCTCATGGTGGTCCACCCCAGGGCTCTAGGGAACCTGGACTCCCCACAACACTGGCTCCCCGGAGCTGCCCTGAGCTCCCACAGCACGGAGCATCTCCCTGATATATCCTGGATTTTGAAAATAATCCCTGTGGCACTGTGTTTTATGCAATATCCAGCTACAGACTGCCTGAGAAAAGCGGTGAAGGGAAATTACAGCCTTTCATTTAGACAATTTTCTGGCGTTTGATTAGCGTGGGGGCAGGAGAAAGCAGAGACGAATGCTCTCACTTCTCTCCCCCACGCACCCGCCCTGGATCACCCTTGGCTCCCTACGAACAGCATCCTCGGCAAGCACTGCTTTAAGCAAAAACCCTGTTGCCATGGTGACGCTAAGGATGTTCTACAGAGGACTTGGCATGATGCGAGCAGTCAGAATGACTCGGCTGATACGTGAAACAGCCAACAGAGTCCCCTTCCAGACCTAAGGATGTGCCAGCTACGTGTATCTGGGGATGCGAACCCCTCTGGTGCATGTGGGGCAATTGGTGGTCACAGTGGCCACACAGGGTTCATGTATTTTGAGTGACCACAAAGGTACAGGATCACAGAATGCTGTGGGGTTGGAAGGGACCTCTGGAGATCATCTAGTCCAATGCCCTGCCAGAGCAGGTCCACCCACAGCAGGTCCCACAGGAACGTGTCCAGATGGATTCTGAACGTTTCCAGAGATGGAGACTCCACCACCCCTCTGGGCAGCCTCTTCCAGGGCTCTGCCACCCTCAAAGCAAAGATGTTCCTCCTCACGTTGAGATGGAACATGTTATGTTCAAGTTTGTACCCGTTTCCCCTTGTCCTGTCATTGGACACCACTGAAAAAAGTCTGGCCCCATCCCCTTGACACCAACTCCTTAGGTATTTATAAGCATAAGTAAGATTAAGGTTACAGACACATCTTCCCCCACATCACCGCAGGCTTTGCCTGCAGGTTGCTCTTGCCACAGCACCAAGAACCCTCTCTGCTAACTCCTTTCAGGCGGGCTGCAGCCCCAATTTTAAACTGACACACAGAGAATAGAGAAAATATTCCAGGAAAAAAAACCACCACCAAACCAAACACCCCAAAATATGCAGCCAGAGCTGATGCTGTGGGTCATGGTATACACCAAGCACCCCAGTGGGTCCAGAAAATTCAGTAACATGAGAAATATCTTGCTAAATGACAAATAGATACTCTCTGTGATGAAATACAAGCAGGAATCCTGGTGGAGACCTCAAAAGGATCTTTCTGGTCCACATCCCAGCTGCTGGAAGGCAGGAGGAATGTCAAGTCCCACGTGGAAGGTGGTTCCTCAGTATGGTGGGGCAGCACACAGCAGCAGCGAGCAACACAGCCCATGCCATTCACTGCTCCGAAAACCAGGATGTGTCTACAGTGAATGCATGCTGCATGCTGAACTACTTAAGAAACTATTATTTTCCTATAAAAGAAGGGGGAATAACACACTTCCAGGAAAACAATTAAATTATAAATGTTAAAACCATTTTTATCAGTGTCCAGACCCAGCACCTTTTCATCCCTCACCACATCATCATACTCCTGTCATCACCAGCATCCCGCACGGAAGAGGACAGGTTAATTTTTCCAAGGTTGAATCATCATAGAACTCATCTATAAAAAACCATGCAGAATAATAAAAAACAAAGCTAGAGATGCATTTAAATACCCCTCAAAGTAATTTGGTTAGTCAATGAACCACAGTGCCTTCTCCCCACCCACTGGTTCACTTGGCATCCAGCACTTCTATTTTGTATCAGATTCTCATTGTCTGGAGCGATAACAGATAAGTGATCCAAAGAAAGGAGCATCCCACTGAATCCCTGGCACACAGCATAACACTGTCATTATGCAGCACCGTGGTGCAAGCCAAAATACCTACTTTTAACGTGTTCTCCTCAAAAAAAAAAAAAACCTCAACCCAACGATGGCACCCATAACTCAGCTATATAATCTCAGCAAGTAATTAAAACTGGTAACACTCTTGATTTAGCTTCATCCCAAGCAAGCTAACATGAGTTGATCTCAGCTTTAAACACCTAATTCCACAGATATACATGACATTTTTTTTCCTCTCCTTTCTTTCATTTTCTTGCAGAATAACATTTCTGAAGTCAAAATCAAGTTTTCAGAGTTTCATAGCGCAGAAGCTGTGAGCACGGTGATTACTCCCGAAATACGTACTGTAAAGCTGACAGTTCAAGAAGAGGTGAAAACTGGATAAATTACTGGGAAACAGTTAAGAAATGGAACAGAACACCTTTCCCACTTGAACTGTTACTCTCGTGGCCTCAGCTCTTTCCCATAGCTCCAATCTGCTCATCTTTACCCTGAACCTCTTCTCCCGAGCCAAGGTGTTTAGTGGGTTGCACAGCAAGAACACAGCACAGCATAAGGGTTAAATATCTACAAATATTTCTACCTTTGGTGTTTTTTTTTTTCACCTTGGCAATAACTCACAATCTGCCTGAGGTCACCAAGGCATAGTGACCTCATCCCACCACTGTGTCCCTCCTGGCACGTCCCATCCAGGGAGCCCCAGCGGAGGGGAATGACTTTTATTCCACCATACGCTCCAAGAACACAGACGCTCAGAGGAATCTGGAGCAATCTCAGCTCTCGGAAATAGCATCCAGCCCCAAAACTTTGTTTAAAGGGAATTACCTGTCTCAGAACAAAGGCTGAAGTCATGGAGTCTTACAGCTTGCTTAGCTCTTTCCTGCCAAAAATCCTTTAAATCCAGCATTACCATGCCAAGCCCATCACTGAGGACTTAGAGCCTGCTCATAGGTAGCTCTAGGCAGTTAAAGCTGCCGTGCAGAGTCACGGGCACTGCAGCTAGTTATATATATGTATGATTTCACCTTTATTTAGGTTTTTCTGCAACATACTGGTCACTGAAACTTTTGAAAGGATTCAAATGATACTTCTGGGGTAAAACCAAACAAATCACCCCGGGCAGGGCAGGAAAGAGGCTGTAAAGTTGGGGTTTTTTGGGGTTCTTTCACTTGCAACACAGCAGGGAGAGTCACAAAGGTGAAAAGTCTTTGTGTTAGAGGTCCTGTGGAACGTGACCAAGCAGACTTTGCTTGTCTTCCAGAATCTCTAGCACAATCAGGTGAAAGGGAAAAACCCAGTGAGATCAAAGCTTACTTAGAATCATAGAATGGTTAGAGTTGGAAAGGACCTCCAAGATCATCCAGTTCCAACCCCTCTGCCCTGGGCAGGGACACCTCCCACCACACCAGGTTGCTCCAAGCCCCATCCAGCCTGGCCTTGAACCCCTCCAGGGATGGGGCAGCCACAGCTTCTCTGGGCAACCTGTTCCAGTGCCTCACCACCCTCACAACAAAGAATTTCTTCCTAATATCTAATCTAAATCTCACCTGTTTCAGTTCAAAACCATTACCTCTTGTCCTACTACTCCACTCCCACTTAAAGAGTCCCTCCCCATCTCTCCTGTAGACCCCCTATTTCTCCACTTTGAGGAGAAGATGAGAAATCTAGAAATGACTTAGTTAAAAATTCTCAGGCAAACTGTCAGTAGGGGTTGCCCTGGGATCCTGCAGTGACCCAACTTCTCAGCAGGGACACCAAGGGGTGATCCTGTGCTGCAAACCTCTGTGCACCAAAACCAGTCACTGCTCCAGTCCAAAATATACATCAAAGCTGAGGCTCAGAGGTTTGGCTTTCATTCAGACATATCCAAACAGTTTTGTTTTGCTGACTCCTGATGTACCCCAACAGGTAAAGTTTAAAGGTCAAGTGAAACAGCAACAAAATCAAAGCTAAGGAGGATCCTCATTGATTTTTGAACGGGGTGAGGGAGCACTGGTTTGCACCAGCTCTCCGGAAAGGGAAAAATTGTAAATAAACAGCCTCCACACCTTCCTCCCACACAAGCAGGCAAACATCATCTAAGTTGCTATCTCATTTCATTCAGCTCCAACTGCTCCCAGTATCAAAGATAATTAAGCCTTTTTATTATTAGTCCCAATGTACGGCATGAGTGGATTTTCCTCTTATGCTTTTATATCCTGAGGCTTCAAAGCCAAGCCAGTTAAGCATGTAGGATGGGGAGGGAAGCAGAAAAGAAGAGCTATCATTACAGAATTACACCCCATCGCATGAGGACACGTGAGCTAAACTTGGGGACCAACACTGTCCCTCCAATGCAGGCAGGGCCACCACCAACACGATGTTCTGCTGAAGACAGCAACCGCTTCCGAGGAGATGAGCAACCTCCTACGGACTCAGACACCATCATATTTATCCCTACTCAACACTCCTGCTAACACAACATTCATTTGAACCCTAACATCCCCACTGTTAATAATCAACATTGCCTGGTTTTGGTTATTTTAGCCCCGAAAAAGCCCTGATGGCAATGATCAGTTCGGAGGAATAAAGGAGGTGGAACTCCTTTCCACTCAAGCTCAGCAGAACCCGCATCTCTGCATCTGATCTCTCTCTCTCTTCATCACTAGAACTATTCAGGGAGCTGGGAACACACAGTCAATGCGGATTTAGGAAATATCAGGGGAGGTTTAAAGATAGAAAATAAAAGGAAAGAAAATAAAAATATTTTTTACAAGTCTAATATAGGCTCAGAGATTTTCCATGCAGAACTACTATCCAAGCTCCCAAAATAACATATATCTCTGTATGTAGGCACATATATGTATGTGTATATATACACATACACACAAATATGTGTGCATATATACACATAAACACAAACAGGGTACCTGGACACTACTGCACAAGAAAAATCAGTTACTCCAGTCTCCAGAAAGCTCCTGCTTTGGGCTTTTGGCAGCTACTCTGGCTGCAGCAGTGGGTGGGCACGCAAAGGGGTCACATCAAGCTCCCACAGCCCCTTCCCCTGTCCTTCAAGAGGACAGAGAACAGCTGGAAATCTCTGGAAAAATCTCCTCCAAAGCCTTGGGTGCGCCAGCAAGTCTTTGGCCATCCACACCAGTGCTCCTGCACCCAGAAATAGCATCACTATCCGACAAGCTGCAACCGTCCCTGCACCACACAGCTGTCCTCTTGCAGCAGATAATTTTAGTTTATTTCTGGTGTGGGTGGTTTTTTCCTCTCCTACAGCCATGGCAAGGACACTGGTTTGGCTGTGGTGGCCACATGAGCATGGCCAGGAGCCAAAACGGGGTTGGGGAGACCATGCTGAGCCAGGGTTTCACCCCCTCATCAACACAAACCGCTGGGGTCGACCTCTCCACGGGGCAGGGGACATGTTATGAAAAACAATGTCTGAAAAGGGGGGTTTTGTTCCACGCTGGAATTAACAACGGCCTTGACCTGCTTTGCAGGCATCCCGGCTCTCTGCCAGGTTGGTGAATCAAGTGATGCTGAACTGCCAAATCCACCAAACATCAAAGGAAACGAAGCTGTTCCCATGAGACTCACATTTCGCTCCCTGGCCACAGAAATCTGTTGCATCAGAGCTTCTCTTTGAAAAGCTGGTCAGAAGGGGACACAACGGGATCCCCAGCAGTTCCTGGGCTTTATCTCCTCTGTGGTACAAAACCAACACATCACAAAACGGTTTTGACAAACCCCTTGCAAATATGCTTAGGAACGAATAAAAGGAGAGGTAAAAATAGCTCAGAAAAAGGAAAAAGGTAGTAAAAAAATTAGGGCCATTTGTGAATGGTTTGTATTTCCAAAGCAATTCCTTGCCGGCTGCCAGCTGTCTGAGCCCTGAAACTTGGCGGAACTACAACAGACACTGAATTCGATACAGACATTTGGTTCCCCATATTAATCATGTAAAGTAGAAATGGAATACATCGCTTACGTGTGTGCCTCACCAGCTAAGGCTTCATCTCCATTAGACTTAATGGAAACCTTTCCTGGACTCTCCAGGGTCCAATGCTCACCTCCAAGAAGATGCTACTGTGGAGAGGGAAAGCCCCCACGCGCCCGCATCCCACCACCCCACAGAGAAATTCAGATGGTACAGCTTTCACTTTAGTTGGGACCAGAATGGGCAGCTCTTTTATCCTTTGCAGAGGACAGAAACCTCCAAAAGACCCAAATAAAGAACATCATAATCCATGGACTTCTTTGCTGGAGGGGAGAGCTGGGGAGCTGAGGGATGCCTGCACCCTGGGCAGCCAGGACATGGAATCAGGGAGCTGTCCGAGTTGGAAGGGATCTCTTGAGATCATCCATTCCAACTCCCTTGCCAAAGCAGGGTTGCCCAGAGCACATTTCTCAGGGCTGCATCCAGGTGGGCCTTGAAGGTCTCCAGAGAAGGGGACTCCACACCCTCCCTGGGCAGCCTCTGCTAAGGCTCTGCCACCCTCACCCCAAAGAAGTTTTTCCTTATATTTGAATTAAACTTCCCGTGTTCCAGCTTTTGCCCATTGCCAGTCATCCTGTCACTGCAACCACTGAAAAGTCTAGCTCCATCCTCCTCCAACCCACCCTTGTAAGGTACTTGTAAGCATGAAGAAGGTCTTCCCTTGGCCTTCTCTTCTCCAGGCTCAAGAGTCCCAGCTCTCTCAGCCTTTCATCAGCAGGGAGATGCTCCAATCCCTCCACTGTCTTTGTTGCACTACGCTGGACCTTCTCCAGTAAATCCCTGACTCTCTTGAACTTGGGAGCCCAAAACTGGAGGCAGGATTCCAGTTGTGGCCTCACCAGTGCAAAGCAGAGGGGGAGAATGACCTCCCTCAACCCTACTGTCCACAGTCTTCCTTAAGCAGCCGAGGATTCCATTTGCCCTCTTGGCGACAAGGACACATTGCTGGCTCATGGATAGTTTATTATCTACTAGGATCCCAGATCTTTCTCCTCAGAAGTGCTTTCCAGCAGGTCCACCCCTAACCTACATCGGTGTTGACATCTGCTGCTCTCCCCTCATCCAGCCATCCAGTTCTAACGTCATGGAAGGCCATCAGATCGGTCACTCCTCTCTTGGCATCCTTTGCTGATCTGGCTTATGTCAAGTGAAGCAAAACGGTCCCAATGTGACTTTAAAAGACATTGAAAGGTCAATAGATATCTTTGTGGCTTTGAAGTACCACCAGCCTTGCCCGTGGCGCAAAAAGCAGGAGGGGAAGGAGAGGTGAGTCATTGCAGCCTCTCTCCTTTCTCCTTCAAACACCACACACCCACACGATCACTCTAAAACCATAACACATTGCGGGGGGGGGTTAGGATTATAATACATGCCTTATGCCAGCATTGTTCTAGAAATGTCTTTTTATTTCCTTTCAGCTCTTCCCCCAGGGCAGTAAGCACAATTCATGTGTCTGCATCTGCTATGCCACAGACATCGCAACATGAGTCAGGACCTCAGCTGGTCTTATTCAGCTTGGCTGTCCCCATGCTTTTAATTATTTTTTTTTAAATTATTTTATTTCTGTGCCTCCTTCCAAACGTTCTCCCCTCTCACATTCTGTATGCAACAATAGCACCATAAGATATAATCGTATCACAAGCATCTCTGCAATCCCTCACAAAAGAAAAATAGATGTGGAGATGTTGCTGACAAAGCAGCTGTGTCTGGGTGGCATTTTGCTTCACAATTGCTGGCATCAGGTTCCAAATCCTACCATCGCTTTCCTATATAAAAATAGTTTCTCTTTCAATTCTGGGTATCTAATATACTAATCTTGAAGATATGGTTTTGAGTATCTTTATGTTGGGAGAGAATTCTCAGGCTGCTCAAGGCTTATGCATGAATGCAAGTCCCTTCCTCTGCGCTCACAAGTCTCTGCATCACACCATTCCCCCTGCACCACTGATCATTTGGTCTTCTCACTGGTACAGGAGTTGACAGAAACCCTCTTCTGATTTCTAGAAATGTAAAGCTTTTTCTAGATCTATTGATTCCACATACAGAATGTAGTTCCATGCCTGAAGCTCTTGTCATCGTTCTGGGGAGAAAAAGCACCTACATTTTGTCTTCTGCTTATTTAAAAGGTCCATTGGTAATCTACATGGTAGAGTTGGTTTTGTGCTGCCTTTCCATACCTAGTGGTAAGACACCACCTCCTTTTTCTGACTTAGAGAACACATTGCATGTGACTATGGGGCTGCAAAGCCCTCGTGATTTCATGGAATCATGGAATTGTCAGAGTTGGAAGGGACTTCTTGAGATCATCCAGTCCGACTCCCCTGCTAAAGCAGGATTGCCCAGAGTACATCCCCCAGGACTGCATCCAGGAGGGGCTTGAAGGTCTCCAGAGAAGAACTTCGGACCAGAAAGAAGTTTTTCCAAGTCTGTGTCAATCATATTGAACAAACCCCATCTGATTCTTGCAAAATGTTATGTTTTGTTCCATGACAATGCAGCCCAAGACACGAATTACCATACCAAGTCAGACCAAAGGTCATGCGAGCTCAAACGCAGTGCCTTACTATGGCCCAGGAGAGAACAAAAGTACAGGGAAAAGCTTGATAGCCTCCATAGATTGTCCTCCCTTCCAAACATCAGCACGAGGAATTTCTTAGGGGTTATATGAGAAATGTTAGCATCAAAAAAGGCCTGTACAAGGAGTACCATGTTTCAACTGCATGGAAAGCATCGATTTCATTTGATGCTCTCCAGTTCCTGCCTGAGGGGAAACAGTGGCTGATTGTTTGCTGTTCACCTTTGTCATACTGCTCCACAGCTTCCCTGTTACCCAAGCCTGCACAGGAGCACCAGAAAAGCACTGATAAGATATAGTCTTATGACGAAGTTGCCCAAAGTCTCATGACGGAGTGTCTCATGACAAAGTGATTTTAACAACTTCCAGTGTGGCCATTTGTCACCCTCTAGAGGTGGATGAGTAATAAAAAGACTGATGTAACCCAGCCACCCATCTGCTCCCTCCACCCTTTGCTGCTGAGGGACACCTTGGAGCTTCCCAGAGCAGGACCTGCTCATCTCCAGCCAGGTTGTGTCTCCTGGTCTTGCCACCCATCACTGCAGGGCATCACGTTCCAAGATCTGCCTTCAAATATGCAAGGGACCTGAAATGTGCTACTCTTGAAACTCCTGTGAAACAGACCTGTTCTTACAACTACTCCTTTATTTAAAGGGTTATCCATAAACAGACACCATGATACTCACCGGCCTTTAACCTCCCAAACGACTGAGCTCCCATGGTAACCATAAAATCATTTGGTGGTTGCCAGTTGGTCTGGAATGACAGATTCAATCTCTGTAAACAAATACTGGATATGGGGGGGGGGAAAGGCAAGTTATGAACTTCTTGCTATGTATTGATCTCCCAGCACACGATAAACAGAAAGAGAGCTGAAAAGCTATCTACGGGGCTCATCTTACACCTAACTCTATAAAAATAGACCCAACTCTGCAGGAGAAGGGAACAAAATACTCTATTTCTTGTACTGTGGTGGATTCTGAAAGTCTACAGTGCTTGATCCTCTAAGAACACAAAAGGAAAAGATATGTGATAGCCCACGACTGTGACACCTCTTGCCTACCATGGGGTCACCACCATTTTTATCATCCATCTTACTCCTGTTTCTTATATTTAATACAAAGGAAGACCCTAGACAAAACCATTCTTTGTTATCTCTTAGTCCTAATGCAAGAAACCCCTCTGCCTCCAAGGAAGTCACCAAGTGGACAGACTCAGCAGAGGTCCCAGCTTCTGCTCCCACAGACAAGTCCTTCAATGTGTGAAGTGATGTTGGTCCAAAGCCTGGATCTGCAAAGTCTACACCAGCAAGATCCAACTCAACAAGGAGTAAAGCTCCCAAAAAATGTGTTTCTTTCTCAGTATTTGTGCTATGGAATGACGTGCTTTCCACAATAAAGTTTACAAGCCCTGTAAGAAGTGCCACCATGAGCTGGGACACATTTCTTCCTTTCCTGTAGCCATGTAAAGCTGTGTGGGTAAAACAAGGTGGTGGTTGAGTGACAGCAAAGTCATTCTCTTTACACCATTTAGCTTTGTCTCGCAGAAAACCCTTGTGTGTGGGAGAAGGTACTGGAAGGTAATTTAGCAGAGAGGTACACGAAAGCAGTGCAGGTGTTGCATAAAGTCACTGCTGCATTTACACAAGTTGAGCTGAAACACTGGCCGGAGGCCAACCTGTCCATCTCCTTGTCTTTCCTAATATTTCATCAGAAGCTTTACTCTGCTAGAGAAGACGGCCACGCAAACAGCTCGGACAGCCTTTGGAGCTGAGCAGAATTGCATCATTCTGGTTATCTCACATATACCTTGGTCTGTTTACACAAGAGGGGAGTCTGGTCCTTACGGTTGCAAAAAAGCAACCACCATCTGCTTCTGAAAAGACTTTATTTTCATCACACTGAGCAGTCAGGTAAAAATCCCATCAGAAACCAGGTTAACGTGTTCTCTGCAACAGAAAAAATGTGAGACAGGGCTCCAGATCTCTCTTGCCCTGGGTCACCTAGTGATAACTGGTTTGTGAAAATCATCTACAGCCATTTCCACCACTGAAGAACCTGGACCATTATTCCTATTTAAAGGGGCAGCAAAAGAATGTTGCATTGCCATGCACCAAGCTTGCACCTCTCGTCTTCTCTCTTTACTCCATCAAAAATCTCTTACACTTTCACATCTGAGGTGTGAAGACAAATATTTCAAAGGCACCCAACCTACAAATTAGCAAGACGATAACTCCCCTGTTCAGCAGCCCTGCTGTTCCGCAGGGTGAACTCTCACTCCTCGACAAAGCTCTCCTCTCTTCAGCTTTTCCCAAGGGAGGTAACACGTTGGTGCGTATTTTATACTCGCAATAATCAAAATGCCACGGTAAGAATCTCAATTAGTAACACTTGAAAAAGTCAGAAGGAGAAGATCCAGTAAAAATGGCACCCACCGCAGACAGTTGTAGGACACGTGCTCTCTAATGAACTGCTGTCTGAGATTTGTTTGGGATGATTAATAAGACGTAATGACAGATGATGAATACCTTAAGAGCAATTCCATTCCTCCTCCCTTCTCTGTGAGTCTAACAGAGCTGACCTTTTCCTAATGCCTAGTAATTTTCATATTACATCCTGAAAACACGGCTGAAACGAGCAGGCTGAATTGCAACATGGGCCCACGAGGGACAGAGCAAGCAGAGGAAAGGTGTTGGCAAAACGTGACAAATTACTTATCTGCAACTTCACCGCCAGAAGTTCAAGTCCAATTTGATATTCCAAGCGATAGATGTTTGATGGATTCAGCTTTGCTGTATCACACAGACCGGCCTCTAATCCACTTTATAACTGTCACACCTTAGTTGATAACACTCAGGAGAGGATTGGCAGGACAGAACAACAGAATTTACCCCTCTAGTTTGTGCTCATGAGATGCCACCTGGAGCACTGTGTCCAGCTCTGGAGTCCTCAACAGAGAAAGGACATGGAACTGTTGGAACGGGTCCAGCAAAGGGCCACCAAGATGATCAGAAGGATGGAGCACCTCTCCTATGAAGACAGGCTGAGAGAGCTGGGACTGTTCAGCTGGCAGAAGAGAAGGCTCCGGGCAAACCTTACAGCAGCCTTCCAGGATCTGAAGGGAGCTCCAGGAGAGCTGGAGAGGGACTCTTTGTCAGCTAGTGTAGTGATAGGACAAGGTGTAATAGTTTTAAACTGGAAGAGGGGAGATTTAGACTAGATATTAGGAAGAAGTTCTTTACTGTGAGGGTGGTGAGGCACTGGAACAGGTTGCCCAGAGAAGCTGTAGATGCCCCATCCCTGGAGGGGTTCAAGGCCAGGCTGGATGGGGCTTGGAGCAACCTGGTCTAGTGGGAGGTGTCCCTGCCCATGGCAGGGGGTTTGGAACTTGATCATCTTTAAGGTCCCTTCCAACTCTAACCGTTCTGTGATTCTATGACACAGTAACAGAATTACCTCCATCACCCACCTTATGGGTACTATTTACTGAACTCAGACCAGAACCAGTGAGTCAGCGCCCATCACAGCACACTCTGCTCAGAAACCACATCTCTCACACAGTTGCACAAATAACTTGTTTTCCTGGCCTGCCAGGTATTTAGAAAAGGTTGAAAATAAAAATTGTTTGGGCATAAAAAGACCCACACCAGCATGATTCACTTTGAGTTTTCTGAAAAAACGGAGGAGGAGGGAGGGCATACATTTCAAAACCCAAAACGTTCGCTTCAAATAAAAAATTCAAAACTTATTGTTTGACAAATATTGAAATGAAACATTTCAGTCATTCTGTCTTTTTTTTTTTCTTGGTGACAGGTTGCTTGGCGCTTTCCTTTCTTTCTGAAATATCAGCTGAGGCTTTTATCAATTTGCAAAGATGTATAAGTTGAGGTAATTTTTCATTTTTCATCCAAAATTATCTTAAAATTACACCTGTATTTCATGTTCTTTTACTCCACAGACAATCCCATCTTCCCAGGAAGCACACAGGGTTACCAATGTGGGTTGAATGTGGATTGGCAATGGCAGGTCAAAGATAAATATATCTTTCTATCAATTTCTGTAGTCCCCAGGTTTGGGAGAAGGGAGTCGTAGCTCCTTCCCTTGCACCTGCAGAAAGCAGCTTTTTGTTTTTTAATGGGTAATTTAAGTTTGCAAATAGCATTGTCCATGTCCAAGGGGGACAAGGTGGCTCATTTCATCCCGTTGCTCTCTCAGACTAAGCCTATTTAGACCGAGAGTTTGTCAAAGGATGGACTTTGCCCTGGGTTTAGCAGGGTGTAAATGCAGTGGCCTTAAAGTGGTGCCCCGACATCTGTGAAGTGCCAAGAACACTTTTTGGTGTCACACAAAAAAATAATAAAGATAGATGTAGTTAATAAATAGGTAACCACATTTTCAGCCCTCTGAGCTCCTCATTTTCTTTCAGCATAAGCCCATTTTTTACAGCTGACTGCTGTGATCTTCCAAGGGATGTGCTGATGTGGCTTGAACCAAGTTAATTTGCTTCCGTTTTCTTTTCTTTTTTTTTTTCTTTCCCCCAGGATTGCAGATGTCATCAAAAATAAACAGTACAAAGAGGGGAGAGAAAGAATAGGCAAAGCAGAAACTGATTCAGAAACTAATTAAAATAAAGCATAGTTCTCAAACCCTCTTTAAATTATTCAGATGTCACAACCCAAGGAAAAGCTGTTCTTTTCTAAAGCGGTGTGGGGTGTTTTTTTCTTTCCTCCTCCTTGCCAAAATAACCAGTCTAATTAAATGTTGAAGATGTCTCCAAGTGAAATCAGGTTACCACAGACAGTGGTTTTGAAGGTATCTAAGGATGATCTCCAGGTTATGGTAGTTTTGAAGAGGTAAATGCATAGTTTTGCTAAAAGTGGTGAAATCAAGGACTCGAAAACTGAGGGGTGGAGGACCTGGTCCAGCTGCCAATAGTCCCTGTCCCTGGATAAGGTTGTAACCAGGCACTGTGAGATGAAGGGAGCAGCTCCAGCACGTTTGGGGACCGGAGAATGAGTTATGGTTCAAGGATTCCCATTCTTCCCACTTTCTGTGGGCACAGAGGACAGAGAGACAATGAATGGTTGCCTCTGGCTCTGCTGCTCCACCACTCCAGCCCTAATTTGTCTCTCTGATTGCAACAAAAAGCCCCAGATAAAATGTGCAACAACCACCACCACCATCGTCTCGCAATGAAGGTGCCAGCAGAGGGATGCTTGCCCCTCCTTCAGAGCACAATATTCTAACCATCCCCTTGCCTCGTTTGCCACAAGTAACATAAATTTCAAACAGAAACTGCCAACAACTACTTCAGCTAGATGAAATAATAGTGGATTAGTGAGCTCTTTAGAGTGATTTTTTTTAATCCAATGGGTGTTTCCACCAAGAAGGCAACTTTACAAAGCTTTCTCTTCATTTCACATCTGCTGAGCAGGACATGTAGCAACTCTGAGTGCAGCAGGACAGGCCACCATTTACTCACTATGGATCCTCCTCCACCCAGACCATGGGGATAGATGAACTCTGACACTTCTCCACCCAAAAGCGGGCACAGGGGCTCCACTTTTGGGTGCCAAGAAGGCAAAAATTCTTCTATCGGGACCTTTTCTCCCCATGCTGCTGCTCTTCTCTCTACCATGCACCACTTGGGTACCACCCTTGACAGCTCAGGGCTCTCCAGGACCTAGGGCCACATCTCTAGGCACCATCATAGACACCATTTATTAAAGCACATCCCAAGGTGAGATATTGATGTGGTCCACCTGCAAAAACCTGGACTCCAGCCTGTGCACAGCCAGTTCTCTGCACAGGGTGGTGGAAAAGCTGACCAGGGTCTATCCCCATTGCCCTGATCTACAACAGAAGCCCCATCCCAGTATTCAGTAAAATAAAGAGAAGAGTCAAAACTAGGGTGGGATGGCTTTCTTGTTCCTTGGGTCTTCTCCTATCCCAATCAAAGTGCTTCTACAAGCTCCATTCCTATGTATTCACACCAGTATGGGATGATGATGTACTGGACTCCACCTTAACACAGCTCTGCTCCAGCAGTGGAGTTGGCCACCAAAGAAACTTATTTTTCCACCCCATAACTTGCTCAAAAAATCAAGCAAAAATGCAAATTAATTCAGTTGTCAAGGTCAAGAGAATGAAAATTGCCAATACAATAGCTGTTGTCAGTAAACATAAGGAAGAAGAGACTTTATCAATAGCAACTCTTATTTAAACTTCTTAAGATCCCCAGCAATTGCTATTCCTGCTGCTCACCCTTCCTCACCTATAGAAAACACCCGAGCTCAGTTATTTTGCTGCTGCATCTCGGTTCCTGCAGCGCTGAGACATAACCTCCAGCTCAGGGCTTCCCCCACCCTAGGAAATGCTTTTTCGTTCACCCGTGAGTGTTTTCCTTTAATCTGCCAATATCAGCGTCATCGATGTGTAGCCTAGCGTAAATCCTGCACCCGTGTTTGCCTCCAGAGCCTGTCCCTGTCCACAGACCTTCAGCTCCGCTGCCTCCAGAGCCATTCTCAGAGCAATCCTCTCTCCCGCGGCCGTTAATCTGTCATTAGAGCTCCATAAGTCAACCAGATATACTGCATCATGGCAAAACCTCAACAGAGTGGAAAAAAAACTAAAAAAAAAAAAAATCATTTGCTTTACTGTCAACATAAAAACTTTTTTTTTCCCTCTTCATTGACAGTTTTATTTAGAAATAAAAAATAAAAGAAATCTCAGCTCTATCTTAATTTGGCCCTAATGATAAGCTCTCAGAAAGCAGTATCTGCACGCTAAAGTTTAGTGCAATAGCAGCTGCTAATTTTCTTTTTCCACTCTTTGGTTTTGTTTAACAGATTTTTTTAAAGAGTGGATGCTTCTTGTCTTTTTGTTGTTGTTGTTGTGAAAAAGCCTGTATTTCTGACAATGCTGCAAGCTAGCTAATTACCAATGGCTGCTTAACCAGCCTCTTCCACTTCTCCATCAGCACTGAAATGGGAAGGGATGTCTTTCATAATTTCATAGAATGGTTAGAGTTGGAAGGAACCTTCAAGATCATCCAGTTCCAACCCCTCTGCCCTGGGCAGGGACACCTCCCACCACACCAGGTTGCTCAAAGCCCCATCCAGCCTGGCCTTGAACCCCTCCAGGGATGGGGCAGCCACAGCTTCTCTGGGCAACCTGTTCCAGTGCCTCACCACCCTCACAACAAAGAATTTCTTCCTAATATCTCATCTAAATCTCCCCTCTTTCAATTTAAAACCGTTACATGTTTTTCTATCACTACACTCACTGACCAAGAGTCCCTCTCCAACTCTCCTGTAACTGCTTCAGATACTGGAAAATACTTTAGAGTATCAAGTTCTCCACTTGGCCAAAACCTACCTGCCTTCCATAAAAGATTTCCTTTGGAAATGGCAATGCTTCTTTACAGACCATAACCTTCCAGCTCTGTGATTTTGTCAAAGTTCATCAAAATCTACAGACCACATCCTGGCAGGTAGAAAAAAAGCTTCCAGTACCTGAGTTTTCTCTCTCTATCAGCCACAACAAACAGCAATAAACCCAATGTCAATGCCCTGGGGAAGGTGTACGGAGATATGGCCATGGAGACATTCAACAGTTTTGGGGATAGTTCCCACCACACCAAGATCCATGTAAGACCCTAAAGCGTGTAAAAGCAAACCCACTCTTGTCTGCCATCAAAATCAAAGCATGGCACAGGATTCTTGGTAATATTTGACATTTTTTTTAATAAAGACCCCACCAGAGGCTATCTGCCAAATAAATGTTTGTAAAAGATGTTCCAGAGGGATCGTGCTGGTTTTGACTAGACACGGACAGCAAGAACAGCGATTGGTTTGAACTTCCGCAGAATCCGGTTCTGTTTGTTTTATTTTAAATCCTAACAATATGAAACTCATCTTCCAAAACACTTACTTTTTTTTTTTCCTTCTAAAAGATAAAACCCCAGTGTAAGAATATTTGCATTGAAAAAAAAGAGTCAGAATATTTGCGTTGAAAAAAAAGAGTCTCTCAGATGAATAGATTTGTACATACGAGGATAGAATTGCCTGAAATAGCTTTGTTTTGAAACAATGCATTGTCTCACAGGAATTTTAGACATTCTTTAGGAAGGCAGCACTTGGCATTACATTTCAAGCCTTTCAAAGTATCTATTTTCTTTGGGAATGAAGAAAGGGGATGGGAGAGAGAGAGATGTTTTTCACCAAACTGACTTGGCAGTTGGAAGGATTTCCAGCAGGAAGATGCGTAAGAATGGACAGAAGAGAAAGGATTACATCCTATTCACCCCAAAGAGCAACAGGAAAAGTGAAGGAATACTCTCTCCAGATCTTGTGCATGAAAAGAGACTCTCTTTGAAGAAAGTCTTCAATGTATTGCTGAAAAAACCTCTTTCAGCTTAACTGATGAATGCTGGAGAATATCATAGGCGAATTCAGGAGACCACAGCTAGACAAATAACACATCTCCTGATGTTCATTCCATCAGCTCAAATACAGTCTCTGTCTTTTCCCAGAAGATTCCATTTCATGCATCCATTTTGTGCTAGAGCAAATATAGCACGGTAACATTTGGATATGAGCCCTAGTTACAACACCTCCAAAACCTGAAGGGTCTGTTCTGGTGGTCTGGTTCATCTCCATCCATCTCTCAGGTCCAAGGCACAAACTGCAATCCCTTTCCCACAGCCCTGTGGGACAGGGAATCTGGATACAGCCCAGATTCATCAGAGAAACCCTCCAGGATCCATATTTTAGAATGAACATCACATCACTTTAGTCTCCTGGTGGTTCCATTAATTATGACAAAGCACCACAGGGAAAAGAAATTAAAAAAAAAAACAATAAAAAACCAACAGATACACTGAAACTTTCCAAGCTCTTAAGTCACAAAACTTCCCTCCCACACACAGAGAGTATCATTTCATTTTGAGGTTTATGCCTGTTTGCTGCCACGTCTTGCCAGAGGGACGGCTCACACCTCACCTTCCTGGCTTCATTTGCAGTCGGTAGTTAAAACTCATCACTCAAATCAGTTTTCATTTGCATATTTCTTCTGCAGAAAGGTCTGTGGTGGGCACGTTATTACTCACTCTCTATTTCCAGTATAAATTTGAAGTCACCTCTTTGTCCCCTTTGCGCAGCCCACACACTGACGCAGCATCTTCTCACACTTCTCTTCCCACACAGGCAGCTCATGAAATTACACTCTGGAGCCATACGAGGGGATGATGGATGGTTGGTATTTATCTATTCCATGCAGGACTGGCTTACTCACAGGCTGGAAACATCTAAGAGAAGTTCTAGCCAGCCTGAGCATCATGCAAGATGCTCCGGCTGCCTACATACAGATCCTTAATTGCTTAAAGAGTTGACTTCACCCAAAAATATGTCCCTGATTGACGGGTCTACGGGCAGCCTCGAGCAAGAGGTCAAGGAGCAGAGGCAGCTGATTGCCAGCTGGAGCTGAACACAACTGATCCATCAATCCACGACAGAGCTATCCCAAAACTGCATCGACCAGGGGGCTGGTCTGCAAAGTGATGGGTGGGAGGTTGCCAGAGGATGCAGCTTCTGGGGGAATCACTACAAAAGCAGAGGAGAGGGAATGGTGGAGCTAAATATGGTATTTGTGCCCTCATCAGATAATACTATCACGCAAGAGGGGAAAAAACAGCTGTAAACATCTGTTTGGCTAATTAATTGCAGGAAATCACCCCGCTGCAGACACACTGCTAAAACAGACTCACAATCTGTCTCACTTTCATGTCTGGGCTGGTGTTTTTTTTTTCCCCTCACCGAGTTGTTGAACACGAGGCCAACAAATCTGCCTCAGAAAAAAAAATAAAATAAAATATAAAATTAGCCTGGAGGAGGCTGCTTCATCATCTTCCTTCTGCTTTTCTACAAGAGCGAGTGTGGCAATATCCGTTTAAGTTTAGAAAGCATATTGTTACAGGATGTGTGGGAACCACGAGTACCATCAGAGGCCAAGTTACAGTAAATCCTATTCTTAGTGCCATTTATGGAAGCGCTTCCTTCTCATCACCAAAAGCAAGTAAAAAAGAAGGCCCATTAATTTTATCACTCACGGATCAGTAAGAAGGCACTTTCAGGGGAGAGGGAGGAAGGATTCCAGCTGGGGACACGAGTGACTTCAGACCTTAACATGCTGCTGAGCCGGGAGGTTAGAAACTGCTTCTGTCTGGGAATGGTCGATACCCGAGTTCTGCTCGTTGGTTTATAAATATCTTAAATATAAGCTCACTTTGAATCTGTTTGATTAGTTATTAAGGCCAAACACTGTGATAAACAGCGGATCGTTACTTCTGCTGTACCTGGCCGCTGTCTGCACCGCAGCAGAATAAATCAGAAGAGACACATTTCCTACCACTCTGAATGTGACAAGATACAAGACAGTAAATATTTCGCTTGCTCTCAGTGTTTACAAACCCTGGACTTGGTGTTCCCCTAATTTATACCCAAATGAAGTTGGAGTAAATTCACCAAACTCAATGGAGACAAGCTAGGCTAAACTAAGACCTCTATTGCCAAAACCTATTTTTGATTTGTTTTAATAACATTAATTTAAATGGGCTAACTTGATATTCTTGTACCTCTGATACGTGTGAATAATTTATGGCAGGGGTAACCCTGGGCAAACCTGGGTGCTTATGGTTTCTCAGCCCATTCAGATGGGAAGGACTGGTTTAAATAAAAGTTAAATGAAATTACAAGGCAGATCTCATTTTCTAAAGTTTTTTCCCTGCAAAGAACCATGTCCACTAACTCTGTGTGAGCACAAAAATGCACCTTGTTAATGCCACTGTAACAACATATTACAGAGAGAAAGGGCTATACCACATTCACACAGAGATAACAAGTGGGAAGAAGCCTCCAGAGAAAATGGTAGTATTCCATGGAAAAGAATGTTTCTTTTTTAAAACCAAGAATTGCAAGTGGGGAAAAACCACTGATCAGCTTTGGGGTTATAAATCCTTTGTTCAGGGCTGGAGTGGAAGCAAATTGAAAGCTAAATATGGTTCCAAAATAACTCTAGATCACAGAGGGCAGAAAGAAAAAGGCATTGAAAAAAGGTCATTTTTGCCCCAAGGATGTGGCTGCAGGTGGGACATGGCAGTCAAAAGACCTAAATCACCCTGGATTTTTACCCCCTCTGGAAATCTGGAAATTGAATCCTCAGGCTCATCTCTAAGACATGCTCTCTTGAGCATCAGGCCTGAGGGATGAACTGTTTGGTGAATATTGCTTCTCCACCAGCCCCAGGCAACTCCATCCAACCATGCTTGGTCCTACAGCCCCTACGAGGTCATCAGCCACAGGATGTCCCATTCAATGATGTGTGTGTGTAGGACCTAATGCCACCTCACCTGAAAAAGTAGCAAAGCCTTACACCTAAAGCCTTCAGAAAAACCATGTCACCCAACTGAGTTTCTTCAAGAAAGGTCACCCTGTGTCACATAGAGGGCTCTGACAGATAACACGAGGCATCATCTTTAATAAACAGAACATCTAGCTCCTGGAAAAGTCCATTCCTTGTTGCTTCATAATACTGTAGTGAAGATTGATAGCCATAATAATAAAAAAATCTCAGCATGTCTGCGTTTTCTTACATATATTAGGTAGATTAGCAGGATATTTCCAGCCAAAGTGCTATAAACAGGAATAAATTATGGTTTATGTATCTTGTGAGCTGCTGGTATTAAAAGTCTAAATATTTTATCAGACACATACATCTTAATTTTCCTTCTCCTCAGATGATGAGGCAAACAGAGAGGAGTCAACAAGAACTTAAAAGAAAAGCAAAGACCCCCTCTCTGAGAGCTGGACACAAAGAAAGGAGGATGATCTGAAACACCGTGAAACCACTCCGAGACCTGAAAGGTCCCTCTCAATGAACCACTACAAATTAAAATTCATATCAACAACCACATGATGAACAAGGATGCATCTTTTGAGGTAGAAACCAAGCTCTTTTTGGTTCTAAAAGAAGTAACACTTTGAGCTTGTCTTGAAACCTTGAATTTCTGCAGGTAATGTGCCCCTGCAGCAAAGTTTTACCAGTATTAGGTCATTTTAGTGCATCACTGCAAGGACAAAGACAGGAGAAAAGCGAAGACAACAAGGCAAGGAGGGGAAGTGAGTGGCGAGAGACAAGGGAAAAGAGAAGAATAAGGAAAGAAAAGTGAATGGGAAGGAGGGGAATGGAATGAAAGCTGATGAAAAAGGACCAAGGAAATCATCCCAAGACGACAGCCCGCTCATTTCCATCACTGCTCTGCTCTGAAGTCTTTGTCTCCAGATTCTGCATCGCTTCTGACTGCCCAGAAACCCAGCCCCAGGAGAAACAATGCAGCTGCCTGGGCCAGTGGCCAGGATGCTGTCAGCCTAAGAACGTTTTTATTCAACTTGAGGTTACAAGTCTTTGTTTCGGAAAATGTAACATTTGATATAAACCCAGAGTCCTGACCTACTCCTTTTGAAAACGTCGAAGTCACTTGGGTTTCAGCTTGACTTCAGTTCCAGCTCTTGATTAAAAAGCTTTTAAGGCAAAAACCTCAAAAAATAAAAAAATTCCTATGAGAATTCCATGCCAAACCCATCTTCTGGCCCTTAATTTCCAATGATCAGGGAGAAACCAGCCAGAAGTAGAGGGAAGAGAGACATATATAAGGAACTTCAAGAAGATTATTCATTTTCCTCAATAAGCATCTTTGACAGCATGATGACTCGTGCAATATAGAGATGCAGAAACAAATAAATCAAGACATTAGAAAGAGAAAATAAATGGAAAATTCAGCAGAGAAAGTTTTTCATTAAAAAACTTGGGGAAGTGGGGAGGGAACAAACTAGTTCTCCACCTAAAAAAAACCCTGGCTGGGTTTTTCTTCCCTTCATAAGCCATTTCCTCTGCCTATGTCTTTTCCTGTGATAGGAAAAGTCTGGAGTCGGGAGAGCTCACTCTCTTCCTCCAGTGATGGAGTTGGTATGACAAGGAGGACACGTCCTTCCCATGTCTCCTTCCAGCACCCACCTACAGAGCCCTCCATTGCTCACCTGCCTGGGCTTTCAGAAGCAAAGGCCCTGGTAGGAACCGGCAAAGGGATGCTGTGGGGATGCAGAATAAGGACCATCTTCTGCCATAAATACACTACAGGGATGGAAAGGAGATCACAGTAGAAAATGGCTATGTCTGGGGTTGGTTCTACTGCAGTTTTAAATTTGGATTTCAACTCTTCCCTGTCAGAGAGCCCCTGACACGGACAAACATCTGGATTACTGGATTTGCCAATCTTGGCAGGACAGCGCAGCGGTACATCTAGACCCGCAAGAAGGGATGGTGTGACTCATGCTGTTAAATCAAGTGCACCTTCCTACTTTCTACTTGGTATCTTCTTTGCATTTAACACCATTACTTTAGGATTTTAAAAGTGATCAGAGCCAGGAGATATGCCCAAAACGAACAACAGCTTAATTAAAGTGTCACCTTTCTTTTGTCTTTCAACCAGAGAAAATGCTTCCACTCTTTAATGCCCATCACTCCAGCGCTTGCTGATGCTCTGTTTTAATGATGACAATCTGTTGCAGCTCAGACACAAACCTCACATTTTCCCCCAGACACCCAGCCGTTTGTTTCCTTGTGCGTGCGCTTTATTTTCTATTTTTCAGGGGCCAGCAGCTGCTTTGCGATCAGCAAAATGTCAGAAAAATCATCTTACCATAACAAAGCTGAAAATAAAATATGCAAGGAAGAAAACTCCCATGGAAATCTTTCCAGCCCTAACAAGGGAGAATTCTCATCTCTGTGCACACGGGTGACTCACTGGAAATAAATGGGAATTACGTGACTACATCAAAGATTTCAGTATGAAGAGCATAGATTTTTTTTTTTCTCCCAGCTTTGGCCTTTTGAATTGAATCAGAGATAAGTTTTGATGAAGATTCTAGATAGATATAAACTCGCTTGGTGATACCAGCCATGACGGGAATACCAGAATGATTCCAGGGAGTTACGGGATTTTCTTATCAAGATTAATTGCAAGCTTAACATAATATGTCCTTAAATGCTTTTTATAAATCAAGCACTCACACTCAGCTGCCCAATTTGCAAATGGAATGAGCGGTACTTAAAGGTCAATCCAGATGTGTCTTTGCAAATATGGAGGTTAATTGAGAGAAAACTTGTTACATCTTGCAATACAGGGAAAATAAAATTTAAAAAAAAAGCTGTTTCTGTAAATATTGTAATTAAACAGAATGTTGTTTTTCTAATTGTTAGAAAATAAAGCCTCAAATTACCAGGAGGAAAGAAATTAGAGCAAACAGATCTGCAGGAAAATATCCTCATTTTAAGTATCAGCTAAAATATAAACTGCCTATGAAAAATTCACAAAGATATACTCATGATGCACCAAATTATCCTCTCGGGTTTCATAACTCTGTGAGCGAGTGCAATTAGTTAAGGCTGGTGCTGTTATAAAAACTACATACCATGGCTGTTGGGTTTTGAAACCCCTCCAGAAACCCAAAGCCTGACGCTAAACAACTATTGTGTTTGGGTCTTGGGCAACAGGAAATCTGCCCGATGATAACCGCCTCACACCAAGCCCCGCAGCAGCCGCCGAGACACTGTGTCCATTGAATCCGCAGATGGCAAAGCAGATATGCCATTCACAGCTGCACACCATGAGGATATGACATCTTTGTCTATATTAATCTCATGGCTGGCTTCACATGACTCATTCAACCTTTTTATTTCCACCACTCCCCGCCCCCAGCTCCTATTACATGAAAGGGAAGTTAACTAGCAAGACCTCTGGTGATGGGTTGTGGTTTTTTTTCCAGTAGGTCCAGCTCTGCCGCGATGCTCATTTCAAGCAATAGATAACAGAGCTGCTCTCCCAAAGATTTCAGGCCACACAGTTGTTTAAGTCATAGAATCACAGAACAGTGAGAGTTGGAAGGGACCTTAAAGATCATCAAGTTCCAGCGCCCTGCCATGGGCAGGGACACCTCCCACCACACCAGGTTGCTCCAAGCCCCATCCAGCCTGGCTTTGAACACCTCCAGGGATGGGGCATCAACAACTTCTCGGGGCAACCTGTTCCAGTGCCTCACCACCCTCACAGTAAAGAACTTCTTCCTAATATCTAATCTAAATATCGAAATCCACTGAATCCACGCAAATCCCCCCACCCCATGTGTCATGAGCTCATTTCCAAAGCAGTCCTGTTAAATAAAACACAGGGGCTGCCATGTCAAGAATACAACAAGCAGGTCAAATGTATTTAAGTACACATTGAGAGAGACAACATCGGCAGGGTTGTAATCCCAGTTATCAGTTGGGAGGATGGAAAGACTTAAAAATATGAGCAATATTAATTTTATTTTTTTTTAAAGGGAAAAAATCCTGCAGTATCTCTGTTCCACAAAGATAAGCTGACAGCTAATGCAAAACATGGCCATGCCCAGAGGCAGCGGGAGCATTCCCATTCCTCCTCGTCCTCTGGGACAAGGTTAAAAAAACACCTTGGGTTTAGCTCCAAGTGGTTCACAGGAGCTTTGCTGTTCAGAGCAGCTTGATTTGGAGATTTAACGCTCAGCTTTTCAGTCGATATTCAGATAAATACATCTTCAAAGCGGAATATATCCGAGGGAAAAATATCAAGCTTTTCATCATCTTTTCCCTGAAAAAAAAGCAAAAGAACCCTTGCAGGTTTGAGGATGTCCACACAATAGCACTATTTTGAGTTATAGCAGCTCTTTCAAGCCTCAGAGGAAGCTCTGTTGAAGAGCAAGAGATGTTCCCCTCCCCAGAGAAGTAACTCCTGGAGGTCAGCGAGACACTGAAAGCAAGGAAGAAAGAGAAGCAGAGAGCTGTCATGGTTGGCAACGGTCATATAGACCCCTGGGGGCAGGGGTTAGCTGAGGATGCAAAAGGAAACAAACAAACAAAACAAAAAAATGTTTCTTAAAGCATTTTCATGAAGAAAAATAAATATTTTCATGCCAAATCCCCATTTTTGAAGTTCAGAGCCTATGTTTATCCATAATAATCTCATCCAGCCTTATAAAAAAAAAAATAATCTAACAAGAGTAGAATATTTTCCTCATAAATACTTGTCCCATACGGACAGGAAACTCCAGCCCTACTGACAAGGTTTTTCAAGATTTTCTGGTTTGCATCCCTCTGCTCCATCAACAGCTGAAACCTAAGGCAGGTATGCTCAGAGAATGATGAGTTATCAGCGGAAAACAACTTGTGGAGAGAACAC
The DNA here is from genome assembly GCA_013400375.1 of Thinocorus orbignyianus. Lineage (NCBI taxonomy): Eukaryota > Metazoa > Chordata > Aves > Ciconiiformes > Thinocoridae > Thinocorus > Thinocorus orbignyianus. The sequence goes on from VXBW01000873.1 coordinate 541,797, forward strand.
CTGCCCCAGGGAATTGGAACTGGACTCCAGTGAAACTTTTTAAACCTCCCAGATAAGTACTAAAAACCACGGGCTTCTGTAAGATAGACATCATCTCCGCTTTTTCCGTATGCAAAAAACCCAAATAAATACTTAATACATTTCAAAGTACTTGAAGAGGTCCAGATTCTTCAGGAAGGCTAAATTAAGCTTTTCAGAGGCTTTTTAATGATCAAGAGCCAGATCAGTACTATGCTTGAAGCAAGATTACTAACTGCTTGAGAAGACTTTTAACTTCAAAGACTGGCACGCCTGAGGGGCAGTGAAAGAAGTAATTTGTTAAAAAAAAAATATAATCTAAACACAATCAGAAAGACTTTGATGCATACCTGTGTTGACCCGGGAGCTGAATCACAGCTTGTAAATTATAACACATTTGGAACGGAAAGGAGTAACCAACCTCCTGCAGAACCGGGAATGGGAAAACCTTTGGACTTTGCAAAGCACATCCAAAGTTGTGTCAGATCTCAGCACAGCAAAACTCCACAGCTTCCCAACACAGATCACTTGTAGGGAACATACGGGTGTGTGTATGTTAACACTTTTCTATTTTCTTTCAAAAAGAAGAGCAGAGATACTATTGAGTACTCCTAAAACCCTCCAGTGATGAGAGTTTCAGCGCTGTCTCCAGGCAAACTGTGTTTACAAACTTTTTTAGTTCAAGGTTCTAGGGTTTTGGAAGAAGTAAGAGAGGATTTCTTTTTTTCTTTAACAGATCAATGCTTATGACATTGATGAGCTGTTCATAGAATCATAGAACAGTTTGGGTTGGAAAGGACCTTAGAGATCACTGAGTTTCAACCTCTCTGCCCTGGGCAGGGACACCTCCCCACCAGACCAGGTTGCCCCAAGCTCCATCCAGCCTGGCCTTGTGTTAAGGAACTCTACTTACTCCTTAACCCTGCTGTACCATTACCTCTTCATGTGCGTGTGATGTAAAGATATTGATACCAGATTTGGAAACCATGAAAAAGGGCTCAGAGTATTACAACAGAGACCACAGTAATAGAAGAAGACTTTGCTCATGCTGCTGATTCCCAGCACAAAATACTCTGATCTATCTGGATACCAAGACAGACATTCACATTTCTGCTAAGCAATCTACACAGACAAAGGTATTTCAGTCAAATCTAGAACTTAATGTCTAATGCAATGGTAGTCTTAGATTAAATTCACCACTTACATGGCTAAATTTGTCATGTTACCCCAAGGTAAAGCAGTAGTACTGCCACAAGATAACCATGCAGTGACTCTTGTTTGCAAGGAGTGGCAGGGTGGTCACCATCCACCCATTGTAGGTTATTGTACAGTGTTTTTAAAGTAATATCTTGGTAAGTGACCCATCAAAACTCCATCAAGCCCCTCAGCATGCAGGTCACTGCAGGGGTACTCAATGCACAGGAGCTAAACCATCCTTTGGAAACAGAAAATTGCTGAAATCTGAGAGTGAGAAAAGCAGAAACTCTTTTGAAATTGCTTTTCCCCCTTTTACAGTCCTGCTCTTACCTCTTCAGTCCACTGGTAGGAAATGGACATTTACAGCCACCATCTCTCAACTGTCAAACCTGTCAACAGAATTAACAGCTTTGGTAATTAGCAGGAAAAGTACCTTGCCAGGCACAAGGATCAGACTGCAAGGTGATCTATGGGTTTGTCTCTTTTTTTCCCCCCTCTAGGGTCAGGGTAGGGGTAAAATCATAAAAATGGTGAATTGCTTATGATACGAAGAGAAAAGAGACAGCTGAGCCACAAATTTTAGCTCAGCAGATTGTAGTCAGCTACTCTATAAAGACATCAGTTAACCTATACCTCAAAGCTTGTTAAAAACAAAGCAAGTATCTTCGAAAGCCAGCAAATTAGATATACCGCAGCCAGTTAAAAGGAATAAAGGAGATTAAGTGGCCACTAGTCATGCTTTCAAAACCAGAGGAGAATTTAGCACTCGCCTGAACTGCTTCAGACACAAAACACTCTCCTCCCAATAATGCAGAAACTAGAAGTATGAATCTCGGGCTAAGAGTCTTGCTGACCGCTTTTAAAATTACCAACCCCCCACGTATTTCTCAAGATGAAAAAGCACTGAAAACTACCTGAGAAATAGATGTTCCCTGTAAATATTGGGCAGCAGAGCGATTCCAAGCCACCCAGAGCTCCGTCTGTACTAAGTACTATGGATACCCAACAAAACCAATCATCACGGATGTGTGATGTCTTCACAGAAATGGTCACAGCATCTTCCTGAAGGAAAAAAACCAGACATTTCCACGAAAAGGAAAAAAAAAAAACAACCAACCATATTTAAGTCAGAAAGTATCCAGTTTCAGATCACCAAAAACTTTTTGGAATATAAAACCTGAGATTTTATTTTCAGAGAACGTGCTGGTGACGATTATTTGTAATGAAGAAGTCACCCTTTTTTTTTTTTTTTATTCTTCCAGGAAGAAATACAGCCTCCCAACCAGCTGTTCTCGCTACTCAGAACGCATAAATATCAAAGCAAAATAGAAACATGAGCAGTATGGAAATACTCTTGAGGAACGAAAGGCTACCTAGCAGCCTACTCTGCAACTGTAACTGTAAGTTACAGAGAAATCCTCTTTCTACAGAGCCATAAAATGATTTAAAAGATGTGCTGACAAAGTAGAAAGGTCTTGGTCATTGGTGCGCTTGAGGGCTACCCAGAACTGCAGCGCATCGGGAACAGTCTGGGAAAAACCTCTTCGAGGATACAAATGACATCACGAGTGATTTAGCACCAGGATTAACATGACACAGCGAAGTAGCACCAGGATACAAACACCAGGAAGGAAGAACTCCCCTAATTTGTTACTAATTAGACTTTGGAAAAACATTAAAAAAAAATAAAATCAAATTTTAAACTAATTTTCCTTTGTATTTGAAAGTGTTACTTTTACATATATTAATAGTAACCAAGATAAGCAATTCTGTGTGTTAGCACCTACCCAAGAACACAATCAAGAAGCCATTGTCCCTTTTGTGCTCCTAATCTAACTATACAGAGAAAGCATCGAGGAAAGAAAATGTTATTATTCCTGCCTTGGAGTTGAAGAATTGAGCGAGATAAGAACTGAGCAATTTTCCATCCTTAGAAGGGAAACCTGTGTCAGAAACTGGGACAGAATGCAAATTTCTACAGCTATTCTCAAAACAGGTTTGTTGGCACCATTGTTTTTTGACTGTGTGGGTGGCCAAAGAATCCCAAGGAATGTTTATGGAAAAGCAAACCTTAAATAAGGCATTATTCAGCCTTTTCATGTTTCATTTCAACCTGTTCTGGTGGGAGATGTCCCTGCCCATGGCCGGGGGGTTGGAACTGGATGATCTTTAAGGTCCCTTCCAACTCTAATGATTCTACGTTAAGAAGGTGGATGGAGAGCGATTCCGTGCAGCTCCAGAAAATCATAAAGAGGGGAGAAAAAAAGATGAGAAGAAATAGAAGAGAAGAACATACGATCCACACGAAGTGAAATGCAGTCCCTCTGGGTCCCACGAGCACAAAGTGCAGCGTAGATATGGAAGACAATACCCAAGAGTCGCTGGGTGGTCTGTTAGCAAAATATCAACTCACCGCATCCAGCAACGTTACTGTAGCCAGATAAAATCACTTCAAGGCACAGATTAACGAGGTGAGATCTAGACAGAGGGGAAAAAATGACATACAAATGCGTGGGGCTCTAGCTGCTACAGAGCTCCTATAAATTCTAAGGATCATATGCTAATACAAAGACAAATATAACAAAACCACACGTGCACTCATGGTACCTCCATCAAAATCACTGGGTTTCCACCCTCTGGGAGAGATACAATTTCAAACGTGGGTGTGCAGAAACCTAAACCTATTGAGACTTTTACCAAGGAAGACAAAATCATGGGCTGACTGTGCTGCAGACCACAGCCACGGTACTGATGGAGTTTGACCTTTTCTCAAAACCCTCACCAGAAAAAAAAAAAATAAACCAACATGCTGCACTTGATTCCAATTTTTGGATTTCATACAAATAAATCTGCTGTGTTTGGGGTGATTGGGTTAAGCACAGCATTCAAAGATGTGTCTCAAAGGATGGCTCATCCACAGTTCTTTTATGTTTACGGGACACCAATAGTGGGTGGATTTGCAATTAGGGTTGCTTTTCCCCAAGATTTTAAACAAAACACTGATATTTATATGCTCTCTCTTTTGGAATGGTAATTGTGCTTTCAGAAAGCAGCTGAGCTTCTCCCATCCTCAGTATAACTCGTCTTATCTAACAACCCGGGCAGAAGAGCTTTAAGAGGTAACCACATCACTAGTTTATATTTTTCTACTAATTTGCGAGCTGCTTTTGCTTTTTTTCCCCTGGTTTTAAAAGCAAGGAAGGGCTGGCTGGTTTGTGTGAAAGTCTTTTATTAGGATGTGGGGCTGCAGTTCCCACTGCCGTGATTGCGGAAACAAGGAGGAAAAGTGATTCCGTGCAGCTTCAGAAAATCATAAAGAGGGGGAAAAAAAAAATCTGCTTCTCCTTTCCCAACATCAGAATAAGACCCTGTGCACTTCTGCCACAGCCCGTGGCAAAAACACGATGATTTCCTACTTGGGAGCTACTAATCTATCACGTATTAATTAATCGTATAGATGGTAGATAGAGCACTGTTGAACAAACTCAGTGGAGGGAGGAACCTGAAGCCACTCCGATATCCCGAGGGCTTCTCCCAGCTCTGCCCTCCACGGGAGGAAATGTCATTCTGGAAAGTGGGTCTTGCATCCATCGGAGCGGAGCATGGGGAAGAGCTCTCGCCTGGGGGACAGAGATGGTTCCGGGCAAAATAGCGAGAGCGGTTGCTCTGGTTTGATGAGGGTTTTCCTCATTATGTTCTGCGCATTTCCAGTGAGAGAGTTTGGGTTTGTAATGACGTTGCACATCATCTTTGAGCCTCCGGGGGCTGGATGCAGGGTTTCAGAAATAAATATATTAGCAGGAACAATTGCTGCTTAGAAGAAAAAAAAAGAAAAAAAAAAAAGAAACAAAAAAGTTATACTTTTCCTGATCGATAGTTTTTATCTGCCTCCTACAAAGGTTTGTGTTTCTCTGGAGTCTCCCAGGCTCTGAGGTACTTTAATTAATTGCCATTTATATAACCAACACATCCCTTTCTCAGGGGCAATGAAAGCTCTGACTCAGGAGAAAGTCATCGGCTCCCTTTCATCACTTGGGAGCGGGACCAGTGACTAAAATGCCTAATATTTCATTCGGGTTCAGTCTCATCTCTGCAGCACACTGGAGCAGGCAGCTCTTTTTGCTGTTTTTGTTTGCTGGCTTCAGGAGCGTACTTCAAAAAGCTCCCTGTCCTCCAAATGAAAGTGCTACCCCTGTCTTTTATCATCTCCTTTCTTCTGAGGTTTAGCCCACATTCCCAAATGGAAGATGAAAAGTAAGAAAACTTACTCAGCACGACAAAACAGTTGTTGTGTTGGAAGAAATTAGCATGCAGATAGTGAAAAAAACTTCTAATAAAGAGGGTAGTCCTACTGAGATGTGTTTTTCTCCTAACACAGTGCCCTTGTCCTGAAACAGGGAAACAGAAGGGCCATGTAGAAAGGAAATGCCCATCCAAGCCTTCCTCCTGGGCTGGAGGTACATGACAGGACACCTGGTTCATCTGCTGCTCCTCAAGGCTCGCCCTCGCTCCATAAACTTCATGCCCCAACCTCGGAGGTCAAAGGAAGGTGGTAGCTAAAAGGATCTTTAAATTAAAAAATGTATTGGACCAAAAAACCCAAAATGCATACTTGTAAAAAAATCTGTTTCTTGGCTAATTTCTGGATGGTCCAAAAAATTAGCTCTGAGTGATTTGTAGTTATATCTCCAGGATATATTGTGGAGTTTGAAACAAACAGAAAGGCTGTAGTCCTGGGATTTATGTCATCCTATGATAAAAATATTCTAGTATTTCTGTCTAGCAAGTTCAGTCTAGTCATAGAGTTCTTCCTGGTGAGACTTACACAACACTCATATCGCCTCCTGTGATTTCCTTAACGGTACTTTGGACTGGATTTTCATTAGCTAATTAGCCATTCCAGAGTGGCACAGCAAGTACCTTCCAATCCTAATCTCTTTTTGTGTAACCTATAGTGGCATTTCTTTGGAGAAGCTCTTCCAGTTTCCTAATGCAACTCCAAAGAGATACTCATACTCAAGGTGGCATCTTGAAAGCCTGGTTTACCTGGATTCTTTTGCTGCAGAGTGCTGCAGGAGTGGAGCACGCACCATATCCTGAGTAAGTATAGTTAGAAACTCATAGCAGGATGTCAAATGGAAAATAAATAAAAGTGACTTCATTTCAGGAACATCAGTGGGCCTTAGCTCTGGGGAAAGGGCAGAGACACAGCTCATCTGTTCTCTCTGTTCATTCTTATTTATCTCTCTCCTTGGTCTTGCACTTCAGTCATTCCCAGTGAGCCAAATTCAACTCCTAAAATGCATTAAGAAACTATTAGCACACCGAGAACAAGATAGACTTTGAGGAAGTCCAAGCTCAGGTAAAGTGCCCATAGATACACCTACAAGTGAGTGCTCCGTACCAGTCCTTCGAGACTTCTCCCCCCAAGCAGGACCTTCAGAGCACCTACACCGAGCTGTGATTTTTGCCCGGTATCCCAGAATTTCCCCTTCCTCACCAGGATCTGTTGCCTTTTTCAAATACAACCGACAGCACAAAGCAAGTTATCAAAACCTCTGTATGTCTGCATTTCCTACTGCATTTATTTGCATTACCATCTCAATTAATTAGTGATGGGACTCTTTCAGTCTCACCTTCTGCGCAGACCCCCAGTAATTCTTGTCTTTTCTTTCTTTCCTCCCTCTTACTTCACAACTGGCAAACTAAACTATGCCACCAGCCTGAAAAAAATCCTCTTATTTATAATCTGGTTGGCCTTAATCTACTCACTCAAGCTCACGCCGAATGATTTGTTCTGCAAAAAAGGGTAGAAAACAATTTTTAGGCTTCCACAAGGAATATGAGCCATTTTGTTCCAGTTTGATAATTTATCTGTATGGAGACGGCGGGTCTCTGTGGGTCTGAGCTGGTTACAGATCCCCTGTGCACACACACACACGTTTCTTACCCCGAGGTGTCTCCAGCTTCAAGAAATTTATCTCTCTCACTTGTTCATTTTACTACTTGACTTCAATCAAAACTATCTCCACTGAAGTCATTCTAAAGATTTCATTTCTCTACTTAAACACACCATCCATCCTCACTTGTACCACCTCCCTCCTCCTACTCATTTAAATGGGCTGTTATACCAGGGTAGATTAATGTCACAGTCGTCTCCCTTGATTTAAACGCCGTTTGATTATATCTGTCAGGATATACTTCTCTCTAAGTACGTCTTCTTGCCTGACGTGTTAATCTGATGGAGTAAATGGGCCCAGAGACACAGCCTAATCATTGCACAACATTTAAACAGTTAAGGCAAGGTTCAAGCCTCCAGGTACGGGCTTGTTGTACTGCTAATTCCCGCCAGCGCTGCAAAACATGCCAGACTTTGATGCTATAATGGCCAACACACAAAAGGAAAGCAGGGAAGTAGCGTTCCCTGAGCATGAGGTAGTCAGCAAATATGACATTTTCTACATTTTTACATCTCTTTTTTTTTTCCCCCCACTCACTCTTTATTTATTTTTTTTCCCTTCAAGTCAGCCTTACAAAAAGCTGCTTTGTCTTCAGAACAATTTCAAGGCTGGGATATCAACCACAAAAGCTGCTTTTCTTGGACCTAAGGAGGAAAAATTAACATTTTCACCCTATGGCCAGTATCCCCCTTTCCAAAACTCCTGCAGGGTACGGAGAGCTGGGTGGAGCATGTCACGTTCTCCAGCACAAAATGCTTCAAGATGAGGTGAAAAAGAAAAGTCATGGGGATCCTTCGGGATTGTGCCTTTGTTTTGGGTCTAGTATAGATTCTTTAAGACCTTACCAGTCTTTGACCAGAACTGGCTATCTTTTTCATAGCAACTTCACCAGTAAGGCTGTCCAGTCTAAAAAACATATTTCCTGTGAAAGAATCTCTGAAGAGGTGGTACAATTCCCTCATTTGCTGAAAAGTCCATAAATTTGGGAGTTCACTTCAACTCCACAATGGAAAACCTAACTTCAATTAGCAGGGAAGTAAAACTTTAGCATTATTTTTTTTACATTCTGCTTTATTTTTTTCTTAAATAATAATGAATACGAGCTTTTGAGATGATCACTCTCAGAAGGAAAAAAAAGCCACAATTAAAACTTTCAAACAGAATAACAATCTTATTTATTTTACTTGGTTTTGTTGGTTTTTTTTACATTTTTCTCCTATCTAGCATTTTAATCAAAGTTAAACCAAAGAAGCTTTTGATGTAGTTAAAAAATAATTTTAGTAAGGAAATTTTAGAAAATTAACAGAGAAATTGTGCTGGGAACATGAGTGGGGATTCAACGTTATTAAAACTTGCAAGTCTTAAAGAAGAGCATGAAACCAAATAAAAGCCAAAGCAACACCCTTGGTACTCATTTTAGCTTTGTTTTCTCGGGACGACAGTATTATATTTCTAGGAAAAATTTCTATTTCATGATGCTTTCTGCCTACCAGAGATGTACCTGCAGCTCTGTTTTACGCTTCCACATCTGCTGTCCTTCAGGTTACTGCAGCCTTTACTTACAAGAATTTTTGAGATTGCTAATATTGACCTTAGTTTCCTGCATCCTAGCCCAGTCCCCTACTCAAAACTGCTTCATCACAGTCAGATTCATGCTTTATATGGAAAAAGAAGGAAATAACATGGAGAATAGAATTCTTTCCTGGAACGAATACACCAGATAAGGATGAAAATCTTCTCTGCCCAAAAAAACCAAACCAAAAATTTTCCCTCAGCAGTCCAGATTTGTGACAGGTCATAAATGAGGAACCAAAGAAAACACCAAGCAGATAGATGATGACATTATGAAGGCTTTCTAATAATGGTAGATGCACTAATTTTTTTTTTCTTAGCTGCAATTTTATGACTAAGCATAACACTTCTTATGAGTGATAGCAGAAGAGAACCGTAAAGCTGACAGCATAATCTATGATTGTGGTCCAAAAGACTGGGAGATAAATGCAGAAGGAAGGAAGAAAGCTAGTCTGGGGAGGAATTGTTCTAGACCTCTGTGGTAAGGGACTTCTTAAGGAGTTTTGTGGCAGTTACACCAATATGGGGTGTACATACTATGGAAGTAACCATGATAACAGCTTCATAGGTCTCTGGCACTTTCCTTCTAGATGGATCGTTATTTACATAGCGCTTGGATGTGGGCTAGATGTCCCCTATAGGAATTTATAATCTCATTTTATTCATGATGTTCAGTTATCGTGGTGAAAAGAGCCATTTATATCAAGAGACAGACAAACAGTTAGAGCAGCAAACAACAGGGAAATGTGGTGGAGGGGAGGGGGGGAAATAAGCCAAAAATCAGGATCCCAGAGTATTTATTCACCGAGAAGTTTGGGATGACTTTCTCCAGCTACACAGAGCAGTTACTTTGGGTTGATGGCATATCATATTATACTGGAAGTCAGCACAAACCTCTCCTATGCAAACTTTCCATGTTCATACTCATTCCTCATATTCATATGCGTTGGATCAAGCCTGATCAAGAGGGTAGCAACTTTCGCAGCAATGGAGGACTGTATCTATACCCCAAAGCAAAGGACACCAACACCCCCAGACCATGGAACACTTCCATCCCCAGCCCAGCCCTGGAGAACAAGATGGTTCAGCAGGGATGGGAGAATAGGTGGAGCTCTTGTGGAGTCCACCCTTGAGTAAATGCCATCACAGAGTCAAGATGCGCTGATCACAGGAAAGAACGTAACCTTTCAGACCTGTCTGTAGTCCCCCCTGGCTGAGACCAGGTCCTTCGGGAACCCCTGAGTGAGAAAAGTGTATGGACCTCAAGAGAGAGCCCAACAACAAACTCCTTCTCCAGAACCCTTCAGGAACTGCAAAACTGAAGAGAAAGAAGTGATATCACACCTAACACGCAGCATCGCTATTCCCAGCCCTCAACCTCCTCTTTTCTATTTCATAACCCACAATATCAAGGTTTCCCAAAGCCACCTGCATCAGAATACAAATAAAATGTTTTCTCTGTCTCCTGAAATGAGGTTTGTTTTTTTTAATGGAGAAGGTTTATTGACAGCATAAGCACGAGACAAAGAGCTACTCCTAATTACACCCCTATGAGCAAAGGAGGTTTAGGGTGAGCAGGAAAAATACATGGAATTTGAAGGGATAGAAAGGTTTGGGAAGGATTGTCCTCTTTACTACGAGAAACTTAACAGCAATAGGAAAAGCGCTGAGAGAGAAAAACCTCTAGCAACAGGAACAGCAGTGACTCACCGCTCATTCTGCATCTATTAGATGTGATGATGGAACGCAAGAGCCCACCCATCCATCAGCTCTTTTTCTTCATCACCATCACCAATCCCTCCCAGTAATGGGATAGGGGTATTTGCAAGGCCGATAGACAGCGCTGATTTTTGAGATTTAGCATTAATTACTTTCTGTTATCCTCACAGAATGCCAATACAGAGATATTTCATTATCCCTTCTGTCAAATCACCACCCCACTCTCTTCAGCCCCTCATCAGCTGCTGACCAACGGGCCCCCGTGCAGCCAGTACTACCTCGTTAATGCACACATCTAATGAACTACTCAGAGGCACAGTATTACTCATGAACACGGCCTACACCTATTTCGACACAATCCACAAAGCAAAAACCAGAAACTGTAGTTACTTTGTGGAATAATAAAAAAAAAAAAAAAAAATTCTCCACTAAAATGAGATTGCATGACTTCAAGCACGTAAGCCAAAAATACTTTTTTCTGAGCTACATTCTACCCTTGCTCATTACACAGGCCTTGACTGTGTACACAAGATAATAAATGTCGGGAGAAAGTTTGTAGAATTGTTCATCTAGAATGAAAGGTAGATGTTTCCTAATCAAAATAGCTGCGCATAGAGGAAAGGAATGAAAAGAAAACAAACCCAGCCATTATCCACTCAGCTCCATGAACAAAGTGTGAGGCTGAGCCAAGTGCTGGTATCAATTTTCTTTGCTTAATGAAAAGGTTCTCTGAGATGTATTCCTTTCTGCTTCACTGTGGATTGACAATACATTCTGACCTAATGGATGCTGATTACTGTTTCCATTATGCAAGGCTGACAGAAGCAATATTTCTTCGAACCACAACCTGTTGTTGAGCACAGAACTATTCTAGTGTGACTCTGCACCACAAAGGCCTTTTCATATCACATGTTCCTCATCTGCTTTGAACCCCCAGATCCTACGTGGCCGTAGGAAGACCTATGAGGCAGTCCTGCCGTCACAGCTGTGATATCATCACCCAGGACTAAAATCAGCACCATCTGGAAGTCTTGCTTCAACGTGAAAACCAGATGAGACAGCTATTTCACTTCTAGTCTCTAATACAAAAATGAAGTAGGCACCACAAGTGAGAGGTTTAACTGGGTTATCCTTAGCTCCTCCTGTGCTTCAACCAAGAACTACCAGAACCAGCACAAGAAATCATGTCCTTCTTGCAAAATAGAAAAGCAGAATTCAACCAGCAGTACTGTGTACATCTTGTCCCTACCCGACAGCTATTTCTATTTGGAGGATTTGGGAATTTACCAAAGCAGGAGCTACTCGAGCCAGGTCTGTGCTCAGTGGCATGACACCCAGCCCCGTCACCAGGGCTTCAGTGCTTTGCTTGGATTTGTTGATCACATATATCAACATTTTTTTCCACCATTTACATTTCATAGCCTAATAGCTAAGATAAATTCTTCCAAGATCTGATGGCACACGAGACGCTCATCTTGCCAGGTGCAGTATGCGCCCCATTTCCCCACGTGAGCTTCAGAAGTCCCTTCTCACCACCAGAAATAAGCCTGGTCAATGCAGGGTGCAGTCAATCTCACAAGACCACACAAGGCTGGAGACCCAACAGACTAAAGTTATGAATGGGTGGAGTGGAGAAAATAAAGTGAATAAAGGAGATTAAAGGTGGAAAGCTTGGAATAAGAGGCTGAAGAAAGAGTATTCACTGAGGAGTGGGGAATTCACCATCATCCTGTCCTGGTCTGGGGTAAAATGAACCAATTTTCTGTTTTTCAATTTTATTTTCTTAGCTGGGCCTCTTCTAGCTAACTAAACTCTGAAATTAACAGCACACTGTTCAGAGAACTGTTTCGTCTCACAGTGATAAGACCCAATTATATCAAAGAATGGTATGCAGACAGGCCCTTGTTTATCCTTATTGCTGGAACAACCAAGGTCAGGTAATTTTGTTATTCTGCCCATTGGAGGGTCGGCAGCGGAAGCGTCGAAAGGTCCCACCTGCAAGAAGGAGCAGATAGGACAATTGACCCAAAAACTGACCAACAGGGGTATTCCATCCCATCCGCATCATGCTCAGTATAAAAGCTGAGGGATCAAAGGGTCAAGCCCCTTTTTTGCTCTCCTTCTTTCCCTTTTCCTGCTTCTTCAATGGCTGACGTTCCGAGGAGGACGCTGCCTATTCGTCTGCCTTTGATCCCGATCCAAGCGTTCCTGACTCCAGATCTGGAATCCAGCTCCTGTCAATCATCGAGTCCAGCCTGGGACTGTTGCCTGTTGGTGATGTAGTCATCCTGAGAGCTTGATACGGTTTTGTATATACTGTATACTTTCTTTTGTTTTGTTTTGTTTTTATTAAAGTAGTTTAGTTTTTTATAAACTCCTAAATCCCTTCCTCTCCTTCCTTTCTGGGGGGAGAGAAGGCCATCTGTCAACCTGGTTTTGCTAAATCTGGCTGAAACCACGACACATCCGTGTCCAAGTCATCACAGGGGGAGCTTCTCTGAGGGTTTTCAGTGCTTTACCTCCCTCTTGGCTTTGGCATCATTGTGCCAGGAGCCACTTCAGGAGAGACTCTCCTGAGCGCTTTGCTTTGCCCCTGTGATCATCATCACTACGCTTTGTGGGAACCCTCCATGTCCTCTAAATTAGAGGCACCCTTGCTAAACCAGCTGTGAAACACGCTTGTGCCTGCAGAGCCTCAGGAAAAAGAAAAAAAGAAAAAATAAAGAAGAAAGAAAACCAAACCACCAAAATGAAAAGAAGTCTTTTCTAAAGAATATTAAAGGCGAACTGATGCGGTTTCCACATGCTGGGTGGGGAGGCCTGAGTCAGCGCAAGGAAGTGGCTGTCTCTCTACATCACCTCAAACCACCACGAGCTTTACTGAGCCCCTGAGTGAATCTGCTCCCAGAGAGAACAAACTAATTGCTAAAATATGTTCTTGGGTTGGTTTTTTGTGCCTGCGTTTGCTGCCTATTTGACTTCTATCCACTCCAGGTACCTGCTATCAGAAAAACGTTGCAGCAAGTGGCAGGGGACAGCCTGGACCCCGTTCCCATGAGCCGGCCAGCAGAATCCCCATAATCAGTTTTTTCCAGTCTCTGCTGATCCCAAGAAAAGCACAACTTCTGTGGTTCCAGGAGAAATTCTCCATGCCTTTTCTGTTGTGTCCCGGGCTTCACCTGTCAGACAGTGGGGTTTGGATGACTGGGATTATTTACTTTTTTTTTTTTTTTAACTGCCCTGAGAGCCAAACTATTTGTTGCTTTGAATATAGCAACCAGAAGGACAGAAAAAAAACACCCCAAAACATTGTTGGATGTGATTACTCTGCAGGAACCTATTGCTGGCACGGTGTCACTGGAGGGACAGCAGCTGAAGGTGGGACAGAATCACACAAAAAGCCAGACAGCAATCAATTGCCAGCAAAAAAAGTCATTACAGTCATGTTTTTATTTTTTCTGGGGACCAAAGGGGATGCAGGGTTCTACAACTCTGAACTACAAATATTCACACCAGGTTGACATTGCCTTCTACACCACTGAAAATAGACCACTGCCCCAGACTTGCCTAACACATGTGACTTGTGATTTTTTTTTAATCACTCCACACAACAAATGGCTGCAGAGAGGACAGCACTCAGTCTGTGCCACTCACTGGGAGATACTCCCATTGCCCCACTGCCCTCTCGGTTTTCTCTGCGGACATCTTATGCATCTTCTCTGCTGGTCGTCTCACACCTCCGCTGGTCGTCTGAAGCAACAGAGAAGGACTACTGCCCATAGTCCAACTCTGGCTCTCAGGAATGAACCTTTACTTGCCAGTCAAGCCTGAGATGGAGGAGTTGGCCGAAATGGTACTGTACCACTCTCCTGAGGAGCCACTTAGTGGCATCGATGATCACCAGGACAAGGTCCAGTCTATGGAGGCTTCCCACTCAAACTACAAAAGGTGGAAAAGGAACTAGATGAAGCAACCTCTTTAAAATAAAGCAGAGGCACAAGTAAAACCACAGCTCTCCCAAGCTCTGTGCCACAGACCACAGCACTGAGAATCTGCTTGACTTCATAAGCCTGGGTGGGGGGATGAAAGCAGCATCCTTCTGGTTCCTTTTTGCCATGCACGATAATCCCGGTATATCACATACATCCGTGATGTATACTGCTGCCTGGCTGGCTTTCCTGCTCAGGATACCTCCGATTATCCACTTACCATCTTACCTGATGCACAGGACAAATAGTTTGGGTTGCGAGTTACTCAGAGTGATGGACGGGGTGAATGTAAATTTTGTTTGGTGTTTTTGAACTACCGAGATCCTACATGGATGTCATGCAGGAAACGGCCAGGGACACAGGCTCAGTGCTTAACTATGTCATGCCATCACTCTGCAAAACTCTATGTTCTTCTAAAACTGATTGATTGTGGCTCATGAAACCTGGAGTTCTTTGCCAATGGAAACCCTGCTAACAAAACAATTCCATAAGACATGCAGCCACACTGGCATGTGCTTCATTTAAAAGTGTCTGCTATGTTTTGTGGCTTATTTTCCAGGCAAAGGCAAGTCATATTTTCCTAGCCCTTCAGTTTGTACCAACTTCCCTCTCCTCCAACTCCCTCCAGTTCGCTGCGAGCGCTCTCCCTGCAACACTTTTCCATTTAGACGGACAAATAAGTCGCAGAGCCCCTTGGAAAGTGCTACCACAGGTATCTGGGAAATAGCTGGCAAGAAGAATGCCACAGTTCACATTCCCCCAGGGCAAGCACAAGATGGGCACACTGTGAAATCAAGCCAAAAATCCATAAATACAGAAGAAAAGAAAATTCAAGCATAACCCTTTCCCAAAGTTGACCCCCACCAGAAAGTTTTTCCTCATATTTGGATGGAACTTCTCATGTTCCAGCTTGTGCCTGTTGCCCCTCATCCTGTCACTGGGAACCACTGAGAAGAGTCTGGTTCCATCCTCCTTCAACCCACCCTTCAGATACTTTCAAGCGTGGCAAATTCAGGTTCGGTTCAGCAGCACAGAAGTTCAGAGACTCGTTTAGATCCATTGAATACATGAAATTACCAAGACTTTTGCACTTTGCAAGAACAAAATGCAACCATAAGACTCTTGAAAATGAGGATACTGCAAGAGTAAGCCTCCACACAGCATCGTCACTGCACTGAAAACTCAAAAAAGAAAGGCAAGAAAAGGGGACATTTGGTACAGAAGCAAATACCATCTCAAAAGGGGGATTTTTCATTTTCAGAAAGGGGGATTGTACTTTCTTCTTTTTTTTTTTTCATCCCTGGATGCCCATCTTTATTTTCCTTCCTTTACGGCATTGGCTTTTTTCATCTGGGGAAACAGTGTGCTCCTCACTGCTTTCTCAGGTGCCAGCCTTGGTCCAAATTACCATCTTACCCCATATACATTATATTAGTTACTTTTCCATTGCCATCAGCTCCTTTCCGCAACAAAAGGCTTCTGCTCCCATATTAACAATACTCCACCTCTGCATAGAAAGATGTAGAATGACAAAGGCATATGAAATAATGAACAACCCAACGAAAGCCCCTTGGATTTTCCTATTCTCCCCACAAGCCAGAGCAAGAATAAGGAAACATTTAATGAAATTAGAAGGGCTGCAGAGGCAGATACAGATTAAAGGAAAAGATTTTTTCCTCTTCGAACATAGTTTATAACCAGCCTGTGAAATTAATTGCTGACTACTCAGAGCTGGGGAAGAACAAGATCATATTTTCTGTGTCCTTTTATTTATGTGGGATCTAGCAATAATCATACCCTCAATGCACAATTTGAAATAAAGTAATAAGGGGACATCTTAGTTAAAAGGAAAGATGAAACAGGAGGTATCAGTCCTTACAGGAGCTGTTGTTTGTTGTCTGCCTGGATTAGCTTTAACAATGCTCTTAAAAAGAGGAGGGCTTTGAATAAGACACTTGAGAAGCAGGTGACGGCAAGAAACCTAATGAAGAAGAGACCAAGCAATGAAAGAAAAAGCAGACTCAACAAGCCAGATCTTCAGAAGTCTGGGTGGACTTCTGGAGTAAGATGGGCAGTTCTGTCTATCCCACAGCAGGAATGATGCTTGGGGCAAGTCAGCAAGGCCTTGCTGAACTGGGGCATGTCAGGAAAAACAGACACAGGGGCCACTGAACTGGAATTAACTGGGACAAGAGAGGCAGGGATGTCTTCTGTTGTGGCACAGGGGGGCTCAGCACCAAAGCCAGGTGGCTCTAGAAGCCAGGCAGCAGTTAACCCAGCACACAGCCTACACTCTGACTGCTCTGTGGGATGTACTTTGCCGTACAAACCCATCCTGCAGCCTTTATTACTCAGAAAACTGCTCTGTGCTACACTTCATGGTGTCAAGCATCTTTAAATAAGAAAACCGAAGGTAGCCTAATCCTTTCTCATAGTAAACGTAATAGTAAATTTAAGTTCAGCTCCTCTTGTAAACTTGTTTCTGCACCTATAAATCCCTAATGCTAACTTTTCATTACTCTGGAGTTACTCGTGACAGCCCTGCTGGTCACACTCCTCTTTCTCCACCAGCATGAACAGATGTGCTGGTCCATTTGCAGATAGTGCAGTGGAACAACAGGGAGAGCACTTCCCCACCAGCTCCTTTTTGCAAGATGAAAATCACAAGGCAAACTACTCAGATTCAAAAGCTCATTGCAGTAGCTTAAGATCCGCTGGCAAAATTAAAGGGATGTTAATCTTCATGCTCCAGGGTATAAACTAATTACCATCTGGAGTCAGGAGGAAGCTTCCCTCTTTATACCAATAGAGCCTTTTGCTGTTGCCTGGGAAAATGATGAGTTTGGAAGAGGTTATTCTTCTCTCTGATGCATTGACCTTTGTCAAAGACTGGATTCTCAGTTAGTGGATCAATGGCCAATTTTCGGATGACATTCCTGTGTTGATGTATCACCTTCCATTCAAATACATCCATTTGACTGAACATCCATTAGCAGGGCAATGCCCCAGAGCCTGGGATTTCTCAAACTGTTTGTTTACCCTTTTTATTCCGGAGATCAGCGCGATCTTACACGCAAAGCTCAAGTGAACACGTTGGTTGCTCCCTAACTCGCCTCTTACCTGAAAGGTTATCCTTCTCTCCACCCTTTTTGGAGGCAGCAGGAATGGTGACACTGGTGCAGACCTAAGCCTTTTACCGAGGAGCAGCGTGGCAGGTCTATTTGTTTGAGCCCTTGCTGACACCCGCACTCTCTGTAATTCAGGCTGACAGATTGAGGCCACGTTCCAGATCTCACAAAAGAAGCAGAGGCGGGTATTGATTTTTCTGTTATTGTTGGTGATTTGCTGCTTCGTTCCTTAAACAAATGTTTAAAAAAAATATTATATATAAATATATATATATATAGTAAACAGGAAGGTCACAGCTGCAGGTTGGCAGAGCACACAGTGTTGTTTCCCTTGTTACTCTCTTCTGTCTCTGTCTTTCTCATTCAGTGGGCATTTCCCCCAGACCTTGAGCAACAACCCTGAGTAAATATGAAAAAATAGCCAGGACACTGCTAAGAACCCAGAGAGGGACTGCAAGAGGAATCTGGTTTCAAGCATCTTTCACGCTGCAACTTTGCTTAAGGCTCCTGAATTGCAGTTTGGTGCCAGCTGTATTTATAGCTCCTCCTGCACTAACCCTGGTGTGGAGATAACCTCCACATTGAGATGGAAACCAAGACCTTCAGCTTTCTAGACTCAGGTTTAGCCCTAACTCAAGTGTAGAGTCATTTGTCAAGCCCAGATCCGGCACAGGTCCTACCACAGATGTACTGAATGCTGCTGGCCTCATCCCCTTGCTTCTCCGGGTACCACGTGGACACCTCAGATGAGGTTCACACCTGCCCCATGCCTCTGCTGCACATCTTTGGCAAGGCAGGCATTTTATACCGCCTTAGTCCTGATGTACAAAGACGCCAAGGTATCAATATCCCATAAAAACCAGTAGAAAAACATCCAAATACCTTCCTGAATCTATTTATCAGTTCCTGTGCTTTTAGGAGCTTTCTGATCTCCAGGCGTAATAAAGTAAACAAAATGATAAACCTTTATGGGTCTGTTGCTCCTATTATACATCATCTCAAAATGCTCAGGCTTTCCCTTTTTACGGCCAATTTGAGAAAGGAGATGTGCAGATTCAGGTCTGGACTCACAGACAGAGATAGCTTCTGTGTGCGGAAATAAGTCATTTGTAGTAATTCTTAGATAGATTCTGAATTTATTCTCAGCGTCTTCAGATTCCTCTTAGAAACTGGTAAATGATTCTTTCAATTTAAAAAAATAAAAAATAAAACCACCAATGCAAAAATAAAAACCCCAAAACACAGTTGCAGTTGCTCAGGTTTGGGATTTTTGTTTCTTGGATGAGCAAGGTGGAGGGCAGAGGCTCCCACGTATCCTTGCCAGAGCAACAGAAACAAAACCTTGGGCACTTCAACAATATTCTGATGGCTCTAATGTAAACACAAAATATATAAGGGATTTTTTTTTTCCGCACCTTTTCAGACTTTAAGAGAGATAAGCAATATCTTTGTGCTGTGAGCAAAGCCATTTTCACTATCACAGGGCTTTGACAACCAGCTTCCTACGCAGTTCATCATGTTGAATGTCACTAATACTGTCTGAATACTGATACTGTTCATGACTTTTCATTATGTCTCATGTAAAGATTTTATGTATTTAATTTAGCAAAGGCATTGATAAACAGATATAAATCTTCGGAGAGGCTACTGCTAAAAAAACCCACTCTTTAATATCACCCTGATGTCTAGGCCATGTTAGGCTTCAATAATATTTACATTTTATCCTTTTTATGGGCTCAGTGGCATTGCAGTGATGGTTCTGAAAGATGATTGAAAAAGAGAGTCGTCTCCTAGGAACACAGGCATAAATCTGATGTCACCTTGATGCTTCTGGTGTCGACACCTGTGCGTTATTGGGAGGGCAATCTGGCCCAGGGACCATGCCTTACCTGCAGTAACAAGTAAGTAATCAAAGCAGCTATATTTTTCCTAAGAGTCCTTGTCCTTTCTCTTTGAAATCACAGAATTATTAGCGCTGGAAGGGACCTCTCGAGATCATCCAGCCCAACTCCCCTGCTAAAGCAGGATTTCCCAGAGTACGTCACTCAGGACTGCATCCAGGTGGGGCTTGAAGGTCTCCAGAGCTTGTTTGCCAAAAATAAACGTTATCCCCTCTGCAGCTATGATGCCAGTGGAGTTCAACACTTTCTTCTAGCACCGGGTCACGAGAAGCATTTTCTTCTCTGCCAGAGGACAGGCCAATAAATAAACCTGTTCCTGGCTGGGTCACCAGTCATAGAGGACAGTAGGACCACCAAAAGTCTTTCTTGCCCTTGCCCCAAGCATCGCTGGCTTGCACTGCATCCAACACAGCCTTACTCCTATCCGCTAGCTTTACATGAGAGTGAAGGCACCTTCTTTCCTAGCCATTCTCCAGCACGGATTTTGCTGAACCATAGAATCATAGAATGGTTAGAGTTGGAAGGGACCTTCAAGATCATCCAGTTCCAACCCCCTTGCCCTGGGCAGGGACACCTCCCACCAGACCAGGTTGCTCCAAGCCCCATCCAGCCTGGCCTTAAACACTTCCAGGGATGGGGCAGCCACAGCTCCTCTGAGAAACCTGGGCCAGTGCCTCACCATCCTCACAGCAAAGAATTTCTTCCCAATATCCAATCTAAATCGCCCCTCTCCCAATTTAAAACCATTACCCCTTGTCCTATCACTCCACTCCCCGACCAAGAGTCCCTCTCCAGCTCTCCTGGAGCTCCCTTCAGATCCTGGAAGGCTGCTCAAAGGTCTCCCCGGAGCCTTCTCTTCTCCAGGCTGAACAGCCCCAGCTCTGGAACACATCTATACTTCAGTTACCAGTGATTTTGCTTTTCCCAGTTATAGCCCTACCTGTTCTACTGCCTTTAATTTTATTTTCTTTTTTTTTCCTTCACTTTTAGAAATTAGAATGTTTTTATAGGAGGGAAATCACTGCTTGCTCTGCCTCTCAGGAGCTGATCCACACTTCCAGGCAGGACAGACCCCTCTCTGCAAGGCGTGAGGTTCAATTCCCGTGCCTTCAGCGCATTTTGTGTCTTACACACCCCGGACTGGAGGTGATGATAGCAGCGGGGACACAGAGCTTCGCAGCTCTGGGATGCCTGTTTATATCTCGCAGGGATCCTGACATGCTGATGGATGTGAGTTATTAGTTGGTCCCACAGCCCCACAGAAAGGGAAGGTGTGACTTTTCGCTTCTTCCATTAGCATCGTGCCAAGAGGTCGCAGCAAAGGCTGGAGGATCACAGCGTGGGTGTAAGCACAAGCGTGTTTAGCTAAAATATCGAAGCAGAGCAAAGTGGAAGTAAAAATGAAGACAGAGAGAGGCTGAAGGTCAAAGAAAAGCTCTTTGCCAGAGCTGGAAACACAGCTCTCTCAGTCCTCTGGGAGCTCTCTCCTGCCTGGAATACAGGTTTATTTTGACAGTGTTTTATTTGTGTACAACTATAATTGTGCAAACGTCACGGTAAATCGCTGTGTGAAACTTGGTCCTATTTGGAATATTACCCTTCCACAATATGCAAGAAGTCTAGTAAGAATCCCTTACAAATGTTATTCAGGTTACACCTTGGGGGCAAGATAAATAACACAGACATTGAATGAATGCCCAGGCACATTAACGGGAAAGGCTATGCAACTTCAGCTACCCTATGAACTTTTCCATTTTCCTCACAGAAATTGTTTCTGTCGATATTTTGATTTAAATTGGGCTGAAAAGGGAGGAAGGAGGAAAGTTTAATCAGAAGGTTGTCAACAAACTGAGCTCACTTAAAAATTAGTGGACAGTGCCGCTACTCGCGGGTTGGCATACCATATATCTTTCTTACAGATAAATTGGTCTGGGGGCTATCTTGGAGGAGGGAAAAAAAGAAAATAAGAAAAAAAAGTCACCAAATTTAAGAGGCCAAGACCTTAAACTGGTACAAAACAGTATTTACTGTAGCATTTATCCTAATTCTCATGCAATTTTCTCAGTGCTGCAAGACTCACAGCTGTTAGGAAAAGTTACCCTGACTGAAAGATGGAAAACTACACCTTCTGCTGTAATAGATACAAATCACTGCCACCCCATCAATTATGCAGCTGAAGAGCTGTCAGCTTTGCCTTTTGGCTTCACTGTCCTCAGCGCTTCCCACCGTCCCCCCCTGCTGTGATCCCTCAGTACTCTCAGCCCTTGATTTTTATCGGGAGCTCTGCAGAGCAAAGACTTGGCTCTTCGTTAAGCTGCCATAACATCTCTCACTCCTAATGTATGCAATTAACAGCAACGCCGTGGCAATGCAGAGCCTCTGATACTTGGTGGAAGAGTAAATATTCACCTTTATCTTCACAGCCTACTGAGACTTAAGTGCTCAAATTAGAAGAGAAAATGGTGTCATCCACCTAACTTTATGCCAACAGGCTCATATCCACCCCCCAGAAAATCTCCTCCCATCAGATACAGAAGGAGAGCAAGGATCATACTCCACACTGTCCTTTCCTCTCTTTAACCCCCTGTATCAACTCCAACAGGATCTGTGGGGTTCATTGACAACCTGTTTTTGTGAGGGATAAAAAGCACCGATCCTTCCCTAAGGTACGTCCTGAATCTTGCCTTTATCTTCCTTATGTTGGCAAAAATATTTCTTCCATCCCAGAATCCAGCCAGGGATGGAAGAAAATATTCTTCACCTAGGTTTAGTATAAATTTGTTGACATAAAGGAGAGCTTTCTTTCCCAGAGGAGAGTATTAACTCTTATGAAGACACAAGAAAGGATGCAGAAAGGCAGGGAGAGGTTGGGTAGGTAACACAAAGCAAGAATATTCTACTTGCCTATCACCACAGGATCTTTTCATGGAAAATCATGGTGTGTGTTTGTTATTAAACTAAAACACCAATTCAAGGTCAATAGTAAATATCTGAAATACTCCAAGTGGCAAGACAGAGAGAGAAATCCAGCCCAGAATACAAAAAGCATTAGAACAGGAAGCAAATTATGAATTAATGGTGTTAAAGCCAGGAGAACAGTAAATGAGGAACACTCCAGTCAGTTAAAGAAAGACTTAGATCGTTTAGAAGCTAATGGCAAAGACAGTTCAAAACTGACAAAACCAGAATAATGAGGACTTTAAAATATACTCTCTGCGAATCTTAAAATGTACAGATTGAAAAAAGGTAAGGAACCCTAAAGAGACAACCTAAGGGCTGGTTTGGGGTTTATGTTCTGGTTTGAGACCATCTAAGGAACCTGAAGATGTACAAGTCCATGGGACCTGATGAGATTCATCTGTGGGATGAAGGAAGCTGATGGATGAAAGTGAATATCCATCATACTTGAGAAGTTGTGTCAGGCTGGAGAAGTTCCTGCTGACTGGAAAAGAAAAAATGTAACATCAGTTCTTAAAAAGGGAAAAAATGAAAACCCAGGGAACTGCTAAGGTCCTTTCCAACCTGAACTGTTCTAAGATTCTATGAGAAAACAGGAATACCTGCAAAACGACAAACATGAACCAACGCTCCTCCCAGTAAACAAACAGGGTAATCTCTGAAGGATTTCACACTGTTGAAAACCCTTTTTTGAAGTCATGAAGGGACTTCATGGCTATTCCCCATCTGCTGGTCAGCTTGTCTTGATTACATAGTTGAGAAAACTCAAACAGGATGAAGGATAATTGCATAAATCACCTTGTACTCAGGACAAATTGATGAAGAAGGGTTGTGGTAATGGATGTAAAGAATGACTGAGCAAGCCATAGTACAACAGATTAAAAATAAGAGGAAAATAAGTCTATAATTATTAGAGGCATAAAATGTAATTCTTACTGATGCTTCAGAATTCACCAAAGGAATGAAATAAATACACACAATACTGTCTTGTTCCAATTTAAAAGTGAGTCATTGGAGAAAAGACTAAAAGTTAAAGCTGCATATTGAAATGGAGAAAGAGAATAAGCAGATTTTTATAGTCACTTTCAAGAAGGGTGAATTATACTAAAAATACAAGAAGATTAAATAGGCTGAGTATGTAACTACTGCTGTAACATCACAGTTAGAAACCTCACTGAATTCAACAGTTTAAAAAAAAGAAGAGTAAAAAACAAAGAGAGAGAGATGATGTGTTTTAGGACTTTTGTATTATGTTATCAGTTACTATATACTGGTCTTCACACCACTCATTTTAGTCTCACCAGTCAGCTCCATTCACCATATACAAGGGCAGGTACAACCCAGAGTGTCCTAAACACTTTGTGTATCGTTTTACCAGCGTGAAGACGCTTTGCCAAGATCCTCTGCTCAAAGGAGCATGCCAGAAAACCAACAGCTTTTCCGTAAAGAAAACTCAAGAAGAAAGTCCCTATTTATATTTTTCAAATGGGAAAAACTGAGAGGACAGGGGAGGGGCACCAGGAGACTGAAGCTGTTTTGAGATTTTTCAATATTTTGGTATTAGCTAAAAGCCTGTGATCAGTTCTAAGAGAAACACAGAAATGAAAATTGAGAGAAAGATATTGACTGATGGCCCAGACTGTAACAGATATTAGACCCCTAACCCTGGCTCCCTCCTTACCGCATGAAAAATATTACTTAAGAAATATTGCAAAGTCCTTTGTGTGGATAACTTGTCCAGGTGACCCACACCTGGCAGCCTTACAATACTCCAATTTATAAGCCTCAGAAAGCTGAAGGGAATGCCTTTTAAATATATCTGGACTGGTGAAAGTCTGTGTGGAATCAATAGGCACTATTCACCTGGCAGGAGGTTGAACTCATGCCAGCTCTGCCTCAACTGGAAGGTCAAATAAACATAGATATTTCAAGTTTAAGATTTGGGAAAGTTAATTGACCTTTCATATACTTCTCTCAAATTACATCTTCAGTTGTGGGAGCTATTAAGAGGAGCTGGAGCTCTACAGTGACTAGAGGACATTGGTGACATGACATTACTGTCTGTTGCTTTAATTTAAGGACTGCTGCTGTGGACAACAAGTATGGACATTACAGGTTCTGTGGTTTCCCCACAGCCATTCGCATTTTCCAACCAGCAAAACAGGTTTTGTAGGAGAGGAAGGAAGGCACTATGTCCTGCATCAGGTTGCAAGCTGCAGGTTCATATCTCTGTGCACAAAACCAAGTTTCACACCTCTACTGCACCAGTGAAGAAGAGTCCAGGGCATCTGAACCCATCATTTGTGAAGGAGAAGAAACAAACACACCATGCCCCTCCCTTCACCGTCCCCCTTCCTTTCTATTCTCCCCCACTTAACTTTCAAACCACAATATTCAGCGTTAGTGACTCTGCTGTGGAGCCACCTCTTGTGTGAAGGCACTGGGTTCTTCAGGGTATCCAGTACCTTCTCACCATCAACCATAAATAAACGACCATCATTGATCAAGCTCTGGATGCTGCCACATTTTCATCTACATGCACACGGGAGTGGGTCAACCCTTGCCCGAAGGACTAAATAGCAAGGAACAGGGATGAAAAAGCATAAGTATCCTGCACCTCACAGAGGTCAAACATGTCCATGGAAGCCATGGCTGGTCTCTTAGTCCATGATGTGAACCTCCCTGTCAGCACAGAGTGGGAAAAGGTGACCTCTCTTCAAAGAAAACCTGAAATTCCTCAGCAAATACGGAATTTTTGAAGCTGGGCCAGGACAAAAGGAAACCAGCGTACACAGCAACTGTTCCCAGAACGTTGCTTCAGAGTTTCTCAGAATGATCCAATT
This sequence comes from Thinocorus orbignyianus, assembly GCA_013400375.1. Lineage (NCBI taxonomy): Eukaryota > Metazoa > Chordata > Aves > Ciconiiformes > Thinocoridae > Thinocorus > Thinocorus orbignyianus. The sequence goes on from VXBW01000873.1 coordinate 567,082, forward strand.
TTTATGCTATTTATCTGTGCAAGAAGGAAAATACAGCTCACCTGAGTAGATTACAGTGTTGCTGATGGATTAAGACTTAAAGCAAGTCTTGTCATCTTTTATTAGGCAAAACATTAGAACACACTGGTAAGGCATAAACTGCACCACTGCTAGGTAACATCAGATTTTACAATCATTATTATTATTCCAGTCCTCGTTGTGCTGGAACATGTAGAGATTTAAAAGTCAAATACCATAATTATGCCCACAGGAGAAGTGTGTGGAGGGGAGTCCTTGCTGGGTCCATAGGTACATATTCTTGGCAGCTTTGGGTTCAATATGGTAATAATTTTGTGGGGTTTTTTTAAGCCACTGCAGTAATATTTCAGGCAGACTTCCATTCCATTTCCCCCCTTGAAAATATTCAAAGTCATATGCTTAAGTCTAAAGTTGTCTTCTTCTGCCTCATTTATTTTAGGAAATCCTAAAAACAGTACACTTTGATAGTAACCTTACCAAGACTCAAGTCCAAAGTGGAGAACGGAGAAACTCACTTCTATCGTCAGTCAAGTACCCCAGGTTACAATTCAGCTGCTATATTTGGGTGAAATTCAGGTCAAGAAGTTGTAGGAAGCCAATGAAATAGTTTCACTGAATTACTGAAATTTTGGATAAGGTTGCATTCGTGCAGAGTTAAACCTAACAGTGCCAAAAGTGTGGGTTGTACCCGAGATAAAAAAGCAAGTAATTTCTCCTCATCTTCCATCTTGCCTGATCCCAGCAATTAATTACATTTAAAGCAGAGAAGTACACCTCTTTTGGTAGGTTATAATGCTTTCTGTTTCCTCCCTGTGACTTAACAATTTTAAAGTGGCATGTTATTGGTGTTGATAATGATTTAATACAACAATAATTTGCTAAACATTTTCTTACCCCAAAATAATTATTTCTCTACTGAAGCAGAAATGAGCTGCCTAACAACTGCTACAATATCAGTTCTCTTTCAATGATGCTTCACTACACTGAGAATTCCTGTTACCTTGCTTCTCCCCCTTATCGCCTTGGCATATTCTAGTTATAGAAAACACAGTAAAAGCACTAAATATTAAAAAGTAAGTTTTAAGTTTCATACTAAACTTACTTGTCTAACAGCATTCTGCTTCAGTTATTTTTCAAAAACACAAATTAAGGTAAGAACTATTCCGTGTTTCATTTAACATCACAGTGTTGGCCAGCGTTCTTGATGCTCATAATGTGAAAATGCTTCAGTAAGTACCAAAAGAGGCAAAAGGTTCATTGAGAACACCCCGGCTCATGGACTAATTTCAGTTTTGACCAGCAGAGAACGAGCTGGGAGCTGCAGCATCATTACACTGAATTTAAACGAGTGTTAAATGAAAACAGAACCTGATCCACGACAAGTCTCATGACCTGTGAGCAGACATCTTGGCCCAAATGGCAGGGATGTCTTCTATTTTGTTAATTTGGTGTGAAAAAGCCTAGATTTGAACACAGCTATACCTTCAAGGCTTAAAATCCATCCTCAACACGTTCAACTGGAAATATCAGAAAGCTATTGCTTGTGGATGTCTCACACACCAGTTCAGCTCCCTGTTGCTCTGCCGTGGGAACACGTGCTGAATAAAGAAAAATGTCATCGAGTGCCAGCGGGCAAACACCTTCAGGCATAAAGTGATGATGTCTTTGTGGCTCCTAGGAGAGGGTCCTCCTGCCTCGGGAACCACACTCTCTGAGGCACACAAATATCGTACAGTGAGAAATCCGGGATGAGCCAGGGATGAAATAACCTATTTTTAAAGTTTCCTATTTTACTATTTGGAAATCCAGCAGGAGGAAAAGGAAATCAATAAGGCTGATTATTTCAGAATTCTGAAATAAAGACTTCTGAATTTAATGGAACCTAAATTACACAGGGGAGTGTTTATCTCTATTAGCACTTTTTTTCTTCTACTCTCTCTTCCGAAAGGCTGCAAGGATTTTGCCTATTTAACAAGTTACAGGAAGCCCCACACCCCACACCAATGACCTGATCCAAAGCGCCTCAAGGAAACCAAGGCTTCCACTGATGTCAGCACCACTGGATGTAGTTGAAAGGAAGTATTTGTAGGTTTTATTTTCCAAAGAAATTGGCTGATGAGCTTGGTATGTTTATAACACCAAATCCAGCAGGACAGTAAAGGCTAACTATACCAGGATAGGTGCAGGAAGACAAAAGAAGGTCACAGTATGGCATCTCCGGTCTTTTGTGCCCAGCCAGCTGAGCCACCAGCTGCAGAAATAGTACTGGTGGTGGGTACCACCGCTGGAGCAAGCCTCTGCCTGGCCACCCATCACCTTCCCCACAGGCAGTGAGGCCAGGTTCCACCTACAGCCTTTCCAAGGGACAGCATAACCCACCAGGCTAAAGCAAAAGAACAACTCTGAGCTGTCTGTGGTTGGGATCATAACATGTTTTTGGTTGGAAGGGACCTTAAAGATCATCCAGTTCCAAACCCCCTGCCATGGGCAGGGACACCTCCCACCAGAGCAGGTTGCTCCAAGCCCCATCCAGCCTGGCCTTGAACCCCTCCAGGGATGGGGCAGCCACAACTTCTCTGGGAAACCTGGGCCAGGGTCTCACCATCCTCACAGCAAAGAATTTCATCCTAATATCTAATTTTTATCTCCCCTCTTTCAGCTGAAAACCCATTACCCCTTGTCCTGTCACTATACTCCCTCATAGAGTCCATCCCTGTCCCTCCTGTAGCCCCTTTAGGAACTGAAAGGGACTCTAAGGTGTCCCCAGAGCCTTCTCTTCTCCAGGCTCAACAACCCTAACTCTCTCAGCCAGTCCTCATGGTAGAAGAACTCCAGCCCTCACAGCATCTTAGTGGCCTCCTCTGGATCCATTCCAACAGGTCCGTATCCTTTCTGCACTGAGGACTCCAAAGCTGGATGCAGCTTCTCATCAACCAACACCCTCAAGTCCTTCTCCTCAGGGCTGCTTTCAAAAGCAGCTCTGCTCCAGTATGTCAAACAAGTCATTATGCCCATATCTACTACTGCACTTACTTCCCCCTACTGCTAGTAGATAGTTTCAGTCAATATAACACTTTTTTCCCTTTAATCCATCACTCAGTTGACCTCTGAACAACCCCAAATTGGAAAAAGGTATCGGAACCACTTAATGTTTCAAGCAAAGAAACAGCCCTGACCAACTTCTGCTGAAGAACCAAGAGGAAGGAGGAAGTTCGAAATGTTTCAGTGCTTTGCATCAGAGAAGATCATAAGAACCTTGATAATACAGATCCTGCTTCTGAGCTGTAAACACCGGAGATGCGACACATTCACAAGAACCCTAGAAATAAATTAACTTGAATTTTGAGAGCCTCTGTAGGCCTGACGGCCAGCTCACCACCGGCGGCAGAGTTCGTTATCTCCACAGTTACAGGAACAGCGGGAGTATCACAACCAGGAACGGTCACGTAAGTGTCTGTAGCTGCTCTGCTACAACGGGAGGGGAATTGAGGATAATTACAGCCTGAATGAGTTGCATAATACAGCATGCATCCTCAGCAGTACATTGTGTCCTGATTACCAGCACACAAGCTCGAGCTGCATTGAAATTACAGTTTTAAATTCAGATGTCTTTATTCCAAGGGCCTGAACGCGAGAGGCAGGAACAACCAATTCCAGAGATGAACAAAAATTGGTCATTCTTTTCTCTCAGAAAGAATTGTATTGTCTTCTGGCTGGCAGTCTGACAGCTGCTGATTTCTGCGTAGCACTGTGTCTAATAAATAGGTGGAAAAGCCTTTGAACAGGCACAGACTCCCCTCCTAAGCTCTTCATTAGAAGGTTTAAATTTCAGGACACCTCTCTCCTCCAGTTATCACAAGAGATCAGGAAACCTATTTCCAGTGACTGCTGCCCAGGAGACAAATAATGCCATATCCCAGCAAAAAGAGAAAGGACAAAAAGAAAGAAATACTAGCTCAGTCTGATGCTCAGAGACTGCAGAGATGGATTTTAAAATTAACGTGATCCACCATGGGCTAAAATGTCCAAATAGGCTGAGGGTTGAGCTCCAGACCTTCAAAAGGAGTATTTTCAATCACGTCTTTGCAGGGTCTTGGAACTTCTTATTAGCCTACTCCCTAAACTGTTCATTTACTCTCACCTTTTAGGTGAGAACATCCCTTGCTGAACATCTCATGCACTATCTCCTCTGGCACTATCCCCACCATCAGCAGTTTGTCACAGTTACTTTCATTTGAGCTTCATGTAATTTCTCACTATATTGCCTTGCAAATGGATTAAACTAATTTCCCCCCTTCTTATGTTAACAAACAATTTTTAGTGAAATCACGGCTTCCTTCAAAGACACTATTTCTTTTCATATTCCACTGTATGTAAAATGCCCACAGAGTCTCCTCCAGAATCCATTATTTATCACTTCTGATGCAAAGATCAAAGGCACACAGGGCTGATAAAGCTGAATCTGCCTCAGAAGTAGACATCAAGATGTCCCATCGATGGTTCTGGCATGGACATTCAGATATATATGTGTGTATATATATATATACACACACATATATTAGTATTCACTTTGTATTTCTACTCAGGATAGCCATCCTCCTGAATGAAAAAAAATAGATGCCATTTCAAATCAAAATCAGTGGAGGAAGGTACGAGTGTGCTTGTACAGTGTCCAAGTGCCTTGTGGTGACCACAGATGCCTAAGTGCTGCCAAAAGGTTGCACAAGCCTAAATCTGGCCAAAGAGTTTTACTCAGCAAGTGTCTCAAGGGACCACAATCAGAAACAGGAGTCATTGAAACTGTTGTCCTTACATAAAGGAAGGCCCCTTGATGCTCTCAGCCACCCTGTCCCTAAGCACTGGTATCCTCATCTGGATCCAGCTGTGTGCATGCAAGAGGGCACATCAAGCTGACCCACTCTAAATGCATATCTCTGCTACCTTGGGTTATTCTGACCTTTTTCTCAACCACAACTGGAACAAAAGATGATTACGGGACCACATCTGAAGGGTTATGTCTAGAAACAAGATCTCTTGCACCATGAATTAAAGAGAAGCTTCACCCCCAAAAGCTTATTTCACCTCCCCAGGAAACCATCCCTCAACACTGAGGGAACCATCTACTTGGAAAATGACAGGTAGATAACCCATCTCTGTTAATTAAGGCAAACTGAAAACAACAATGAATGCCCGGTTAGATATTCTTAACATAAATAAAATTAGTAGGGAATCTCACACTGGTACGATCCTAAGCTAATACTTCAGTTTCAAAACATGAAGTGTTCCTGGAAGCTAAGCTTCATTGTGGAACACAAATATGAACTTGCATAGAACAATAAACCAAATATTTATATGGCTTTGCAAATATTTTAAGGGGTTGTGGGTGGTTTTGGTTGTTTTCTGCTTTAAAAATAAAATAAAAATAAAAAAATCACATATTCCTAACTACCATTCATTTCAAAATAAGTGACCTGACTGTATGTAGTCTGTATGGCATTCAGGTTGATATATACAATACAGAATTTTAATTTTCATTCTGAATTAATTAAGAATTAATGACTACTTAGAGTGTTAGTCATGTCTTGAAATGCTATTTTTCTCAAAGGCAGGCAGTGGCAGAATTACTCAACTCTGAGTAGTGCAATTAGATGCAGCGTCATGAAAAGCATGAAGAGTTCAGCACATTAAAGGATATTATTTTACTGAGCATGTTACATGCAGCGAATGAACCTTTTGTATGTCTGCAAACCATTTAAAATTAATTTATTTTTCATTCAGTCTTACATATTGTATTGGAACTTCAGCTATCCGGGTATCCTTTATTTCTTCAGTCATTAAAATTAATATATTAGCATATTCTGAAGTAGGGCTGGACCTATGGTTTAAATAGTGTCCAACATAGCACAGCAGAAACATTCTTAAGGGACACGGAACCCTTTGGTCATCATTCCTCCAGTTCACCACCAAATGCTGTATCATTTTCCCCTGCATCTCTCTACAGGAGGACAATAAGCATCAAGGAGGCAGTGAGGAATTTCAATAAGAAGCCTGGTTGAGTAACAAAAAGCACATTTACTGCTCAGTTGATGGTAGCCCGAGGTTTGAAGAACATCAACCTCCTTCCCAGGAGGGATTCATGAGCTGGCAGTTGGAGAGAGTGAAAAGGGAACTTCCAGCTATCGGAGAAATCCACACCTGGGAACTTGCCGACGAGACAACCCATCTTCCTTGGGTACAGGTAAGTATAAAATGAGCTGAGAACTACAACATTATTCCCGGCACATTTTCCAGCAAGGATTATTAAGTGCTGACTGTGTGCTTGTCACCCGGGGTTAAACGCGTCCCACGGAGAGGAATTACACAGGCCCATATGCTGCATTGCAAGAGCCAAGCAAATATTTTTCAGGCAAATATTTTATTCACAAAAAAAAGGACTGACTTCTCGACTGAAATAATTTGCAAACACGGATCGAATTCACTGAATTGCCTCAGAGGTTTAATAAAAGAAGGGAAAACAAGCTTTAAAAAAAGATTCCGTGCATATTTTAATCCGGTACCTTGAAACAAGTCTCATCTTCCTGTTTTGTTCTGAAATTATTTCTTTTGCGCTTGGCATAACAAGATATTCCAACAGAAATATCTCTGTAAGCATTTTTCTTACTCCTCCTCCCCCGCATTTTGGGCCAAAGTTTAATTTCACACAAAATTAATTTCAGGCATTTGTGGGGAAAGGAGTCACCTACATCGAAAGGGGCAGTTGTTCCATTTGGCAATTACAAGCCCCCACTGCTTTAGGGGCTGGCGCTAATTTAGGGAAGGATAAAAAGAGATTTGCTCAAGTAAGAAACTGCAAGGCCAGGCCAATTTTTATGAAGTGTGAAACCAAGGTGCTAAACCATGAACCGTGTGCCTTGGGCAGAAGGGAACGTGAAGAGAAGAGCAGAAAGGGCAAGAACATTTATTGAGGTCCTACAAGAAATAAGATCACCACTTTTCAAAAGCTTATGAAGTTCCCAAACCAGCTAGATGATTCCCATAACAAAAATTTGGAGCATTCTCTCTCATATTGAGGCTTAAACTTGCTAAAGCTAGAGATTGGATTTGTGCTAATTTAATCCAAGACAATGGGAACACAGAAATCGTGCACAGAAAACAAGGGCAGCGAGAGACATTCATAATAATTGAGTTCAAAACCCTCCAGGAGATGAACAGATGATGCCAGTCATCAGTGGAACAAAGGAAAAAATAAGATGAAATTTGAGGGAAACAAGCACTGCTCCAGCTAAATAAAATCTCTAACTCTCCTACAGCGTGCTAATGTTTATTGAGGAACAGAAATACAAAGAAAAATGAGATGGCCACATTACAGCCACCCACAGCCTTCCTCAGGTTATGCTTGTAGGGATAAAAGATGAAGTGGCTTAATACCTTCTAATAAGCCTGAGTCATACCACGTCTCTCCTCATCTGTGGCCTTCATCTCAGCACAATGGGAATGTCCTCACTCGAGCAGACTCAAGGACACCTCCACTGTCACAACTTCCCATTGTGTGAGCAGAACATTCGAGGGGGAAATCAAATTAAAATATTTCAGCATCAGACGAGCAATAGATCTGGGAACTCATCTGTTGAGTGCCCTAAATCCCTGCATTTATAAAACGGATTACATGCTGCAGGAGCCTGGTAGAGCACAGGACCAAGTCTGCCCAACAGAAGGAGCCCTTCCCGCCCTACAATCCCATCATGGGGCTCACTGGGAGACTGAGGAGGACCACAAAGATGGTCCAAGGGCTGGAGTTCATCTGCTGTGAGAAGAGGCTGAGAGACCTGGGGGTGTTCAGCTTGGAAAGGAAAAGGCTCCAGGGAGACCTTAGAGCCCCTTCCAGTCCCTAAATGGGTTCCAAGAGAGATGGAGGAGGGTGACTCTTGATCAGTGAGGGGAGCCAGAGGATGAGGGGGAAGGGCTTTAAACTGAAAAAGGGGAGATTTAGGTATTAGAAGAAGATTTCAGCAAGACTCAAGCTGCTGAGGTCACAGGGTGTTCAGATGCTGAGCCTTCTGCCACCAGACACCAAAATGCTCAGTTTTCAAGGCCTTGTCGCAATTTTTTATGTGTGGAAAGTAATTATCCTAAAAATGCAAAGCAACAAAGGGATTTTTTTTCCCCTTTTAATCCCCTTGCATCTCAGTTTTGCATCTGTAAAATGAGAACAATATACTGCTGCTCATAAAAGTGAAGATGTGTGTTCTGTTCCTCATGAATCATGCAAATACTGTGTGATGTCCTATATTGTAGTAAAGAGTACAAGGAAACAAACAATGCTGTTGTCAGAGCTCAGCCTTGACAGAGGAGGGAGGGAAAAGGCCGAGAGCTCTTTCTGAGTGAGGATATCTAAGGAAACACCCAGCAGATGTTCTTTCTGCACGTGATTTCCACCCTTTTCACTGGATAAGCAGGAGACCTTGAAGAAAGATGGTGTATCATGGAAGGACAAAATTTATAGTTCCATGCATAGCAGGAGTGAAAGCAGTGACAGCTTTCTATGATTCTGGGCTTTAAGTACTAATTAAAATGAGGTCTACAGGCATATTTACCATAGCAAAGAAACTCCAGCAGCACTTGGAACATCTTTGTGGCCTCCTCTGGACTCGCTCCAGCAGGTCCATGTCCACCAACACCCACCAAGATCTTCTCCTCAGGGCTGCTCTGAAAGAACAGCCATGATCTTGGCTGTTTGAGATCTTAAGTGTACCTTCCATTTTCAGCCCAAACCATTAAAATCTGGTATGATTAAAAAGAGGAAAAATTCCGTGAACAACTGCAGACGTCCTCTCCCCTAACAGGAAGCCAGCAAATACTCAAAGATGTATGTTTCAATTTGGGTCCTAAAATAAAGAGCAGTACAAGACTTGCGACTTAAATGTTTGCCTCAAAGAAGGTACCTCATTCAAATCCTCACTCCTCAGACCTACTCAGTGATAAGTGACATCTTAAAATGAATCCAGAAAAAGAGCTAGAAGCAGCCATACAAGTAAGCAGGAAATTTACTGCCAGATTTTGGTGTGAAGAGTACTTGTCTTCCTCATTCATGACAGAGAAAATACTCTACTGAAAACGGCAGAAGGAAACAAAAGTACAGAGTAGGGAACGACGCTTTGCACTGTATTTGTTTTTCCTTCCTCTCCTCGTTCCCTGCTTGCACACAAAAATGATGATGTGTGTATGTACAAGACCATTTTGGTATCTCCAGCCCCACAAACCCTGGCATACAGCAACAGAACTTCTTTGCCTTCAGCACAGTGAAGGCCAGTTTCTATCAGCTGAAGTGTCTTAATTGAATGAACATAAATGTAAGCTTTTATAGCTCATGAAGAAACAGCTACAGCAGCAACTATCTGAACAAACTCCTCTAAAAACATCAATCTTCATCAGTGGGAAAAAAAAATAAATTAGAGGAGCAAATGAGATCAAATACTTCCGAATCTTTAAGTATATCCACATTCAATTAGTCTGGTTTCAGAAACATGGTTGTCAGAAGATTAACATAAACTGCAGGTGAAGAAGTAAGTCTCACTAAATACATCCAGAAAAGGGTTAGTCCCCTCTAGATTCACTTAACCTGGAATATAATGCAGTCCTTACTGGGACAGATGGCCAGGTGATGTCAGTTTTGGATTATTCTCTTTCCTGGAATGGGATCTTACCAATTTATGCAAGTTTGTCGTCCCACCATTTGGCCACTCTCCCAATTTTACAACAGGTTTTACAGTTTTAGTGACTTCTTGAAACTCCTTTTGGAAGCATGTTATCATGTGAAATCCTTGGCCTTCACATTTGAAGAAAATAAATTTCAGTCATTAAGGTTGGACAGAAAAGCATGGGAATACGACCTCTAAGGTAGCGAAATAGAGTCCAGCTTCACTGAGGGCTTTTAATTTACGCAGCCTTCAAACCGCTCCCCTGTCTCATATTTTTCTTACCAGCCTTAGTTCCCAGTATTCACCGCCTTCAATTTTTCCATCAGGGCACTGCCAAATAAAATGCATCCCCAAACTGAAATCTTGATAGAACAACTCATTTTAAAAAGCCTCCAAGATCAATTTTAAAAATACCTCGTGTGCTTTAACTGCAGTGGAAACAATCATGACAAACCAGTCTCCAGTCGCGGCTGCAACTCAAACACCGAGCCGTGGCAAGGCTAACACGAAACAGATGATAGGGAATAGTCCTACATAAAGAGCAATAACATGAACTGTGATTTACACTGTCTGCATCAAGAGAAACGTAAGCAACAAGACAAGTCCATTATATTTGTAGATTTTTTCCTATATTTACTGTTTTATTATCAGAGAAAAGTGATTTGTCATCTGTCACGTCAGAATTTTAATTTTGTCCCATCGTAAACAACGTGGTTTTGAATAAAGCCTTTTTACTAATTTTTAACTGATCAATATACACAGATTAACGTAATAATCCTTTATTGCTGAGTATATTTATATAGATGTCTGTATACAGGGCAGGTTTACAACATTTAATTACTCACATGGCTCTATATTGCTTGATTATGGAATTCTATAAAACTACAAAATGCAGGAAGGTTGCCATTAAGTTGGAAAGTAATCTGGAAGCCAATTCTTTCAGACAATTTATTCCCCAAAAACGAGTCCCACCCCTTCAACTATCTAAGAACTTTGGTTTGTTTCATTCCCTGGGCAAACTAATTCAAAGCCTTTCTTTAAAAGCAACATATATTGGCATCAACTGCTCTGAAATTAGTTTAAATTAGGTCAGAAATAGACCTATTGCCTATAAAAATCTTATCTTCTATGCACTGGTGGTTAGCTCACAGTTAGTGGAAAATATTTCTCCCTTCCCACTTTAATCCAACTCCTTTTGGGTTTTTCCTACTTTAGAAAATAAACACACTATGGAAAAGTAGAAACAAGAGACAGGTAAATTTTCCCACCCCCATAATTTTGCATCACTGCAGACTACAGATACTAGGACCTAACTCCCTTGGGTTTTGGATCCAGGAGTAAGACAACTCTTTCAAAGGTCAAAAAAGACCAAACCAACCAAACAACAACAACAACAACAAAAATCTATAAAACCAATGCTGTTGCAAAGGGCTACAGTAGTGGACTGTTCAATACTCATCCACAGTCCAATTAAGACAAAAATATTAAGGGTTTTCTTCTGAATTTCAGGTAGATGAGAATCTGCCCTAAAACGAACAACAAGTAGTTTGTTAATTTTCTTTTGAATCAGAATCACAATATCTCCCAGAATAAACTTGTTTAACACTGATTCATTTTACTCTTACTAAAAAGTCCTTTCAGTCATCTTACTTAACACATATCCAGTTCTGTGTGGGTTTCAGCAGCCAGTGAAAAAGTAGGATATTTTCCTCTCTTTCTTTGGATTCAGGAAGCTGAAGATGCTCTTGGCTCAGAGCATCCAGCCCTACGTTACCCAGGGCTCAGACTCAAGTTTCATCCAGCTGCCCTGAGCAGGGATGACGTGGATACATGCATGGCTTTAGCCCCGTCTTCTCAGCAACCTTGTACTGGTGATTATTTTTTCAGATACACAATACCTGGAAATATGCTGGATTTTCCTGATAATACATTAAAATAAATCTCCCCGTAGAAGTGCAGCGCTGAAGTTTCCATTCCAAGTTGATGGCTATCAAGTAACCCAGGCCAGAGTTTACATCTGGGGTAGACCAGCCAAGTGCTATTTAAATCTAAAAATATATGGCAGTTTGTATCAGTTGAGAATGGGACCAGCTGCTTCTCATGGGGTTTCATTTGAAGCAATTAGAAAACATGGAGTTGGAAACCCTATCATCTCCTTCGTTTTCCAAGGCCTATTATCTAGTCTGCGTATTGCTTCTAGAGGAGTGAGGATCTTCTCCAATTACTCATTCCTAATTTATATACCAGACTCCTCTAACTTCCCAGGACACATAGAGAAGCTGCTGCATCACCCAGTGGTGAAAGCAAAGTCTTCAGAGGAGTAAGGACCCTGGGGAGAAGGGGCCGCTTCTCCCAGGGCTTCCTTCACTCTCCCACGTACACAGAAATTATATTGTGCGTATTTTACTTTGTGAACTAGTGTTTGACAATATATGACAATTAGCTCACCATCCCTGAATGTGTTGAAGAGTCCTTTAGATGTGGTGTTGGGGGATATGGTGTAGGGAAGAACTTTGTAGAGTAGGGTAGGTGGCTGGACTCAATGATTCCAAGGGTCTTTTCTAATCTGAATGGTTCTATGATGGGGACTACCTTCTCTTCCCAGATGGAAAGCAGAGAAAACACCACAAAGAAGCGGAGAGGAGGAAGGTCGTTTGCAGAACTGTAATTAAAAGCTTCCCCTCCTCACCCCCGGGCACAGCTTAAGCCATCGGAACAGAGGAGAAGTGTTTCTTCTCTCAAGCCCAACCCAAGCACTGCCAAATCTCACATGCTATTTACCCTGTCCACAAAAATTGTGTGACTTCACCGCAGATGAATCACTCCTGAATCTGCAACCTCCATCACCCTGAGTAGGAGTCACTGCAGAAGGGGGATGTTGCCTTATTCTGAGTATAGTTAAGTTTCTGCCCCTAAAACAGCAGATCTGAACAGATTGTTACAGCCCAGATAGAAAGAAACTTTGCCATACCATAACTTCAACTAGTAAATAAGAAGTCAGATTCCGTATTATCAATAGATATAGTTAGTAGTTTATTTTTGCTCCCTCTCAAAGTCATTTGTAATAGGGAAAAAAAAAAAAACAAACAACCACAAACCACTCAACAAAAGCAGGCTTTGCCAGACTGGAATTTGCCACAGGAATTACTTTCTGATTTCTTCTCTGTATTTAGTATTTTGTGGAAGCTGTAAGAGAGTGTAGTACAGAATACACCATGCTGCAAAAATATCTAATCCCTGCAGCTGAACAGAGGCAAGAGACACCCGAACTACAGTTTCCACCACATGTTCCCAAGGCGCATAACATTAGACTGCTTCTAAACAAAAAGTTAAATATTTCTACACTACATTGCTCCTCAGAACTCCCTCTTCATGAAGATTTTCAATATTTATTCCAGTTCAGGGAAGTTCAGAAACTTGCCAGAATATCAGAATTTTCTACGGGTGACAAATTTCCAGTCTTAACAAAGCTCAAATAATATTTGTCTTTTACACCACAGGTTTTTGCCCAGAAGGTTTTACATTTCTGTACTTGAAGGACGATGGGACAAGCATTAGAAATTTGGAGACAAAGATAGTCTTTCAATATAATACCTTAATTTTAACAGAAACCAAGAGAATTGTTACCAAATACAAAGTGAGAAGCATTCCCCATGTGTAAAACATACAGGTTATCCAATTCAGGTGGCTGGGTTGGTTTCTCGTCGCTATTTTTCTCCCTCAAAGCAATAGGGAAAAGCGAAGAGGAGAAACTTGTAGAAGCTGCACATCTTTGAGCAAGATGAAAACCCTTCCTTAGACAGGTCACAGGATAAAACTCTCCAAATACCAAAAATGTTGCCAAGAAAAAGTTTTATATACATGTACGCAGGTTGTTAATACTCATGGTATTTTCAAACCTGACACCCAGAGCTTCACGACACACGTCAGACTTTCACAGCCTCCGAGGAAGGTGAGGTCTTTGTCAGACGCTTCCTCTGATTCATGTTCTCTACACCACATGCTCATATCACTGTTAGGCTGGTTAATAACCTGACCCTGAAAACTGGAAATATACCACAAATCACCATCATGGAAGAGTTTACATCTCAACTTCCCCACTGGATTCAAAGTTCAAATGATAAACTCATCAGTGGGTGTGCTGCTTTCTGCCTGGTGGAAAATCTGTTACTAGCAGAGAACTATTAATCTTGCAAAAGGAACAGCAATGCCTTACTTCAGGTGATAGCTTTGTGGTGGGGAAAAGCAAGAAGAACTGTATGGCTGTCATTGCTGACCCTCACCGTTAAAATGCCATTTACCCACTCTTCAAGTCAGGGATTCAAATCCAGCCAGCAGCTTGCCAACAGGATCAAAGTCAGCAGGAGCTTTGCCCAAGTGAGTAAGTATTAATAAGTGCCTAAATAAGGCACTTATCCAGAATGCAACTATTTCTTCCTTATTCAGCATGTGGAATTCCCATTGATGGAAATGAAAGTACCATGCATGCAGAAAATGCAAAAGCTATCTACAGCGTGGATCAAGGGAAAGAATTTTGCCTGCAGTGTTACGAAATCTTCATCATTCACACAGCTCAAGAACCTCAGGCTGTGACAAAAAACAACCCAAAGCACAAACCCACCAAAAAAACCCCAAACCAAGTCACACATATTTTGTGTGAGAATCACACCATTCACCATTCCAAAACCTTCTGATCTGGAACAAGGGTGTTTTTTAATTGCCAAGCTAAAGGTGTGAAGAAATTCAATGGGTTTTGCAGGGAAACAGAGATCAAGGTTTATCAAAATCCAATTAGACTAATTCTTATCCTCAACTAACAATATGTCTTTAATGTCTTCTATCTCAGAGTTGCAGCATTTATAATGCTAAAGTACAGGCAAACTGACTTTAGCACCACATTTATGACCTCATTGAACAAGAATACGGTACCTGCCTCTCTGTCAACAGCCCCAGAGGACAGAAGTATGCTATTTTAGTTGATCATTCTGATATGGAAATCAGAAAACTTGCTCCCCTGTGGCCAAGTTTCAGAATTAGACTATTTACAAGCTTTATTTATTCACGGCTCGAAATGACTGAAAGATGCATCATCCTCGGACAATGATTTTGCTTGCAAACTTCACAGAGCTTGACAAATGACAAAACGGACTTAAATACATCTGTAAGTAAGCACCAGAGACACGAATCGTTGTCATTCATAGAGGTCAGACTAGCCCAGCTTCAGCAACGTTCTCCTGATTGTTAATATTCTTCAAAGTGTTTTGCAAGTGCCCCAAGTTGCACGGTGTTTACTAGTTGTCATTCACCATTTGCTATTCCCTGTCAAAACGTTTCGGTCATTAAACCAGAGAGCGGAAAATATACCACATGCCCAATCGCACTCTGCGAATAATAAAAGTAGACAATTTGTGAATGGTTTGTGAACAAACCCAGAACCGGAATAGAATTCATGCAAACCATTTAGCAGACATCTGAATAACAGATCTCCTTCCAGAGAACGGCAATGATTTGCAGGTTGCTTCTCAATTAAAAAGAAAACAGCTAAATCCATCAGGCTTTGTGTTTTGAAAAGTGTCACTAGTCTAGTCCTAATATTTCATCTCTATTTCTGCTTCCAAAGGGGCTATTGGGAGACTACTGCAATTTACCTTTTCTGTTCTGACAAAAAGAAGATTTGTTAGGACTTCATGCTGGGAATGCTTATCAGGAATGTATGTCAAAATACATTACAAGGGAACATTGATTATCTCAGAACTAAGAATCCCAAGTCCAGGAAATGCAAAGAAGTAGTTAAATATTACAAGAAATCCAAGCATGGAAAGATAAGAATGAGTTCAATGGGTTCAGCTTTAATTCTGCCTATCATATCTTTTTTTTTTTTTTAAATATTCTGGGAATTGACTGAAAAACTCAAGTGTTCAATATTCGCTACGTAGAGCCGCTCGCAAGCTCCATCTCTCTCAGAGAGATCTTTCTCTTCTCTTACCAAACCAGCATTCAACCATTTCATAGCAGAGACATACGCAACCATCCCATTCCCATTTCTCTTATACAGTCACACAACAAAGCTGAAAATTTACTTTTACAAGTGTTCATACCACTAAGTCTGAATATCTGTAGAAAGATAGCCTAAAAGTAAAAAATAAATGAATAAATAAATATGCCTCCAAAGCCCTTGGAAGCAGGAATGCTCTTAGAGTCATCAGCCATAGAGCTCACACAAATGGAGCAGATTACCCAGTGCCTGGGGTATGCTTGTTACGCAGTTTTCCCATTTGTTTAAAGATTGATATTCTCCTGGCATCTCTTTGGACTAACATCAGTGCATCCTATGGCGAAACAACGCGTTAGACCTTTATAGTGTGCATGCTACAACATAAATCTACATTGCCCACATCTGTTCTCTGTAGAGAACAGTCCTTCCCCAAAGCAGGAGTTTTACAGCTGATCAAACTACATTTTCCATGTTCTGCTCATGGCGCTCATTCTAGATGGAATTTGTTCCTTTGCAGGAGATCAGCACAAGGCCCACATGCTATTTAAAAACGCAATTAAGCTCTCAGAAATAGGTTTTAAGTGATGCATAGGCTGCTGTCAGCTCTCTAAATTTCACCCCGTGCAATTTCTTCCATCACCCACTCGCATTATGTTATTGTCTACGGCTTCAGAAAATTACTACGAGTGCATTCATAACTTCCATTCAACAAAGAAGCTCAATGATTGTTTTCTTTAACGCCTTCTGAGCATCCCATACTGGCTGTTGTGCTTTTACAAGTGCATTTCCCTGGTATGAAATTTCTCTTCCATCTTATACGGGAAGGAGTATAATTCAGAGTTCACCCTGGAACACCTCATCAGGGAAAATGAGCTGGATATGCACCATTTCCATTCTTAACATTATACTGACCTCTAGAGTGAGAAGTGCTGCATACCTGATAAATCAGCTGGAGAAATAAAAGAGAATCAGAAAGTAAGATGTAGACCATCAGGAGGTACCTGCTCTCAGGAAAGGTCCCAGATCTCAAGGTTAAGACGGATCTGGGTCAGCCAATAACCTGGAATAGGGATCTGGCTATGCCATTGCCTTTGGGAGTCAGACCAAGAGCCTCACAACAGCCCCATGCAGCATCTTACATTGGGATTCATGCCCTGAGGACTAAAAAAATTAAGGCTTATATAGATTGGAAACACTTCACACAGCATCAAATATCTTCTCTTATTTCCACTTTGCAAAATAACAGTATTTTAAGAACTGAACACATTCTGAGCTATATGTCCTCTGCTGAAAGCATTCACACAGCAATACACAATATGTTCATAGCTTCTGTTAATGAAATCTATTTCCTTTGTTTTCTCTTTTCCCTTTGTCTGAACACTTAACTAAAATATTGATTAAAATACTTCCTAAGTACGAGGGTGATTTTCATCCAGGAAAAAAAACTTCCCAAAGCTTCAAAAGCACATTCCAGAAAGACTCAGCTTAAGAGCAGGCTTTAGTTGTCATCATCTAAACTTCCTCAGGAAACCCTTATGGGCTCTTACTGGTGAAATACTAAGATACAACCTTGATGTCAGAATGAGAGCAGAAAACAACTGCTTTACACCAGGTCAATCGGGCCACCTTTTTGGTATAGCCAAGAAATAAAAATACTCAAGAAGACATTACTAAGGGTAAGAGAACCTATTAAGAGACATGTTGTTCCCGTTCAGGCCCTAGCCAGCCTACAGCCTATGTGCAACCCCTCCCAACTTCCAGAACTACCAACAGAATGAGCTAGTTAAGTCCCACCGTCATCCAAGAGCCCAGAAATTTCATTTTACACCCCAAGAAGAGAGTTCTCTGGATCTCTGACGCTGCCTTGCAAACCAAGTCATTTGCGGGCGATGGTTTTGTTTGCACCTTGATTATCTTTAATGACAAGCGGGAGCTCCTCACACCCAACAACGTTTTTGCTCTCTTTTTTTCCAGTAGAAATCAGCCATTTCTGTTCACTTTTCGCCACACAAAAAGTCAGGCCAATCTATAACAAGCAGGTACAGTTGCAGGAACTCCCGCTGACTGGAAGGCAGTAAGTAATTTTCTTTTATCTTCTAATATTACTTCAGGACAACTCACAGGAAATTTAAGAGCGACATTGGTAAAAGTTTTTTTTGTTAAAAAAAAAAAAAAACCAACAAACTTCAAGAATTACAATGATACTCACAAAGCCCTTCTGAGATGCATGCTGCACTACAAAAAGCTTTTCTGCGATTTTCAAAAATAGCAACTTCCAGTAAGACATTAAATGAAAAGAAAGCCTCACGCTTGAAGATTTCAAAAAGTAGCCAACTTGTGCTGGTTTCCTGCATTAATTCCCCACACTATCAAAAGCAGCGTGTACTTTTTCACAAAAGCATGAAAAGCTCAATTGCCAATAAATACAGGTCAGCATAAAGGTTTGGGTTGAGGACTCAGGAGCTGAGCACGAACAGCAAATGAAATTACAGGGGCCAAGGCCAAGTCCATATTAAAACACAGAGTTAGAGCAATAAAGAATACAACAGGTTTCTGCAGAAAGGAGCTATTTTTTTCCTCCAGAGAAATTATACACCAATGACATGGGTGGAAGTCCATGGGAGGCAGGACAAGTAGAAGGAAATGTCAGGAGAAACCAGAAAGGGGTTCACCTGGCTCAACCTGAGACCATTCTGCACTGAAGGACTAGAAAAACACAACACCCACCAAGCACAAACCACGATCACAACAGAGGCAAAAGCTGGTACCCTCTCTGCAGCTCCACTGTCCTCAGAGGCAGAAGGCGGCAGCAAGAGGAATCTAATCCCACAAGGACCAACACTCTCCTTAGCACCCAACATGGACAATAAATTGTCCATCCCCTTCCAGGATTCATCGGGCAACTGAAGTTAACACTGCCCTTGCACTACAGGGGGAAACTGAGTTGAAAGACAATACAAAAACACTCTCCAACCCACTGCTGTAGGGCTACAGGTACTTTGAATTAATCCTAAAGACTCTGTAATGGGTCTTCAGCCCTACAGCTGTGAGGGGCATCCAGCTGATGAGCCTTAAACCGCATCTCCTTTTCTTAAGGGGGCCACACATCCAAAGCAGAAGTTTAAAAGTTCTTCTCTGAACCCACTTTTGGTCTCACTCTACAGCCCTGAGAGAGCCTCCCACCCATCCCAAGGTGTCTCCAGAGTTGGGTGCAGAGATTTCCCACCCCCAAGCCTTTACACACGTTCAGGCTAATGAAGGGCCATGGTTCAGGACAACTAGCTCTAGTTAGGGGTATCTGCAGCACAGTCACTACATTTTATTTACGTTTTACATGTTACCTCCTGAAATAAAAATTGATATGTGTCAGACTGGTGATGTTTAAGTGTATAATTCCCTTTCTAGTAAACTGATGCTTCCCCTCACCTGCACGATGAGCAGTTCTGTGAAGACCAAGTAGCATGAGACCTTGGAGAAGAGACTAGGGGTGCTCAAGAGACTTGAGGTTACTGGAGACACTGGAGGAGAAAACAGCAAAACAAAACCCACAAACTGCTCACGGTCAAAAAACAATGTGCATTGTTGAGATGTGCTGCTTTGTTTCTTAATCCCAGCATGAAGAGAAATAAAAGACCAGATTCATTGTGTGAGTTCTCCAGGGCAGGACTGGGAGGGGGAGGAGTAAATGAGTAACCAAAAGTCAACAATTCGTAAGACAAAAAGAAAAGCAAAAGGGAGGGTGAGAGGACAAGGAGTGCCAAGAAGGGGAGCCCAGCTGTTCCAGCAGCTGAGCTGTGCCTGCAAAATGAGCCAGACTGGGGCCCGGTTTCATTAGGAGCTGAAGGAAACACTCTGCAACAGGCAAATACACAGGTCATCATGGGAAATGCAAGGATGCAGATACCTGTTTCAAGAGCACCTTGACTGGTCAGCAGTCCTTGCCACCAAAGGTCTTCATCTTCAGACTGTTTAGTAATTGGCTAACCTGGCTTTGTTTTCCCTCTAACCACCACGCTTTTTCTAATATTTATATTTAGATATTGTATCTAATATCTACTTCCATCCCTGGAGGTGTTCAAGGCCAGGCTGGACAGGGCTTTGTGCAACCTGGTCTGGTGGGAGGTGTCCCTGCCCAGGGAAGGGGGGTTGGAACTTCATCTTTAAGGTCCTTTCCAACCTTAACCATTCTATGATTCTGTGATTTTTTTTATTTTTTACATCTCTGATTGTATTTCAGCCTCTTCCTGACCTAGAAATGAAAAGAATTAACCCCACTGTTGTTCATTATCTGCTCTCTTTCCCATTTAATAAGTACTTGGCTCTTGAGGGAGGAGCAGAGGGCAATGACTGAAGTCCTGTAGGTTGAGCTGGGGGAAATTCCAGCAAGGCCTTTAGAAATATAGGTAAACAGGGTGATGCATTGAATGTTGTTCTTTATTAGAGTTTGTGAGACCCTCAAAAGGTGAGGGTTTGTACCTATGCTCTGCCAGGCTGCTCTTTACCCAATAACTTGCATTTTAAAACCAGTGGTGCTCCTCTCTCTGCAGGGGCATGCACTTGGTTGCCAGCCTGTGTGGTCGCAATGGGTTATGAATCCATGAGGAAACACAGTGGGTGACAGCACTGGGGACATAGGGGTATGGAGGAGAAAGCCTTTTTGAGGGCAGGAATGTCCCAACTTGGACTGGACAAAAAGCTTAACATGATACAAAGTCATTACTTGATTAATTTAAATCTTTTTTTCTGTTGATAAAAGTAGGCTAACTTTTCCAGCAGGGATAGAAAACCACTGGCCAGTGTCATTACATGAGGCCATGCTCTCAATCCCACCTAAAAATTTGGCATATGGTGCAATGGTGGGGACTACTGGTGCCACAGGCCCACCGAGGGCATCCAGGAGATCCCTTCACCTTTGCAAGAGAGAGCAGCCACATCTAGGAACAGTTAAAACGTTTGCCACCCAGGGCATCCACAAACTTGTTGCTTTGGCTGCACACCAGTTCCTCCTCAGGAAGGGGTAACAATCATTTTACAATGTCATTTCTCAATCTGTTTAAACCAGTTTATGCAGAAGACAAAGCCCAGCTCTCATCCAAAAACTCATGCCCACCCCCTGGGCCGCCAGCTCCTTTGTGCACCAACACAAGCATTTGTCCGGCCAAGATTCTCCTTTGTAGTCTTAGTTTTTTAACCCAGCTCAGTTTCTTGGCCTCCTTGTCTGAAAAATCAAGTGAGTTCTTGGGATGGAAGAAGGAATTGTGTAGGATGAGGAACAGGACCAGGCAGGCAGCTGCACCATCTTCCTGAAGCAGTGACAGCTTTTCATGACGTTATTTGATTACAACACCGTGGCACAAGTTAAATGATACATTCTTGGATGACTGGCTAACTAGAACTTCCTAAATATGGATTACAAGTGATAAATAATGAATGAAATAACAGCTAATACACGCTATGCAGTTAATACCCTTTCTGGGAACAAATGCCTAATTATTCAGTCCCTCTGAAGGACTGAAGGTAATTTGTTTAACATGCATATGAGCAAAAGAAGTCCAGTGTGAACATCTGAGATTAGTTAATAATGAAGACCAGGAATGTGGTCAAAATGCAGAGTCATTCCAAACTGAAATAACGTCACTTGGACGTGAGCAAGGTTTTTGTGGCATTTAACCAGTTCGCTGAGGGTTTTATGAAGCTCTAAAGCTTTGTAGTGTCAAGCTGCTTTCTGACATTTGGAAGCCAAGTATCTTGAAAAGTTTGAAGAGGGGAAAAAAAAAGAAAGAAGGCGGTGAAGAGGGGAAAATGTCATGGAAGGTACACTTCTTTCCAGCACAAAATAACCTATTGAGGAAAAAATGCCAATTTTCTCCCGACATCCTGAGGCCTTGCTGCCTGAGGTGCAGGCTCTGAATCCAAGACTTTCCCAGCACCATCCTCTGTAACAGCAAGCAGAAGATGATTATATGTGCTTGAGGTGACAGCCGTGGGAGGAAATTTCCAGGCATACTTTGAAACATTACTGTTTACTCCTCTCTGTGTGAACACAGAGTCTCTGAGTTGAACTTCCCCAGAGACATGCTTTGAAATGGCAAACCTCAGAATATCTACTTACTTTAGCTCCTGTTTACTGTCTTCATCTAACTTCTGCTCAAAGTTGAGCTTTATTTCCAAGTGAAACTAGTTGGGGCCAGATTCAAGGCCCATGAAAATGAATGAAGTTTCTCTGTTCTGCTACATCAGCTCAGGGTTTAGCCTTTGGGCCAGATTTTCAAAAGAGTTCAAGGAAAACGTCATATGTTCGCTACCCAGGGCTATGTTACCAGAAAAGCTCAACCACTCCACAAAGGGACACCTGGCACCCAGGCTCTGACTGTCCCTGAAGGCTGAGTTAGATTCTGGTCACTTATTTGGGTGCCTACACAGGAATGAGCTTCTCTGCAAACCTTGCCTAGGGCAAGCAGTGTTGTGTGTGCAACCTCAGAGAATAGGATTTACCAGCTTCCAGATTTGTCTGGGTTCCAAAGGCATTACTCATGAAAAATTCAAAGAAAGGAAAAATAAACAAACGGTGAAATAAAATAAAGATCCAACAATACCCTTACTAGATTAAAACCTGACTCAAACTGTTAAATTAACAGGCCTATCACAGTTACTTACCGATCTGTCAAGCAGCATCAAGTGAGTGTATAGGCAGAACTGCGTGTGTGATGTAAATATAAAAGGGTATCCCAGACAACTGCAGTGTTCCCCATAGCAACAAGTCACATGAACTCTTCAGAAAATGTAAATAAAACCATAGAGCCATGTCATTGTGCACAAAAATTCCCGCAGAGTAGATGCCCTACAGATATGAACTCTGCAATAATCTTTCCTGGAAGCTTAGGTGATTTATTTTCCCACAGCTTTGTGTGTGTGTGTGTGTGTGTGTGTGTGTGTGTCTGAAAGGAGTTTCCTTCATCTAATGGCTTACATTCTGTTCTGGGGCTTGTTAGTGCAAAGGAGACAAGTCTAATTTTGCTAATCCATGCTGTGAAGGCAGTCAAACAGCATTTCCTATATTCTCTGCCAGTGGGAAACAAAATCACACTTCTATCAGGTCCTTAATACTATCTCACAAGATAAACTTCTGCTGCTAATAATACCTGACACTTCTATGTAGGAATGCAGCAAAAAAGCTTCAGAACAAATTGATCCCTGGTGTAGCTGTATTGAATTTACTGGAATTAAACTAGTACTAACCTGGCATGTTGTGGGGTCAAATAAATAAGTTAGAGACTCTCTTCTTCCTTGCAGGCTCACCCCGACGGTGCCAGGGTTAATGGTGCCAAGCAGAGCTCTTGCTCCTTTCCTAGAGCCACCAAAGGCTTGAACTGGGATTGCTGGTGTGTGTCCTGGTTTTCCTTCCTCCTCTTCAGTCAGCAGAAAGCTGGGCAAGGGAGAAGAGCCCAAGTCAGTGTTGTTCACCGATTCCTCATGAGGGTCTGTGTCACTGTCTAGAAAATCAATGGGAACACCTCAAAATCACCACAGCAGATTGGAGGACAGCAGTAGAAGAAGTAAGCTATGGGTACAAATCTTGCAATTTTGCAAAGGAACCTAGGATGAATGTGTAAATCCCAGAGGGATCCTTGATACCAAAGTCCTAACTAGAACTACGAACTTAGCAAAACTGGGCCTTTCTAATTGGTTCAAATTAAAAAATGGAACAGACTACTTTTCTTACCTTCTAATCCTTTAGAAGTAAGTAATTGCCACAATAATGATCTTTTTTTCCTAAGGTGGATGCCTAATAACATTTTCCAAATTCTGCTTTTGCTGTTTTCAATAGTTTCTTAGAGAGGGGAAAAAAAAAAAAAAAAAACAATGCCAGTTGAAAGACTTTGGTCTTTCCAGCTATCCCTTCTTCAGAATTAATGATCTGTTTCTCTTCACTTGGGAAACACTTATGAAAGAGGAGAGAAAAATACTGTTCAAGAAGTATGAGCTTTTGCATCCATCAATTACTTCAAGTCTACAAGAGCCATAATCTGATCAATGTCACTGTGTGAGCCTGCCTTGTTTGGGCAACATCCATCTTTCATGATGGATCTGGAAAACCCTCAGGACTGGCCTCAGTAAAGCACTCCAGAACCTTCTTCAACCTCAGTATCAATAATGCCAGCAACTGACCTTGGCAAGGGCAGCAAAACACACCTCCAAGAGCCTAATGACTCAAATCCAAGGCAGGAATGGGTAGGGGAGAATCTTGCCCTTGAGAATACAGACAGACTTGTGTCAAAGTGTGAAATCTGAATCTAACTGCAAATCTTCATTTCCACATTGTGTTAATAGTGGGAAGGCTCCCTGCAAACACAGAGATATCACAGGTGACACTGTCATTTATCAGCCAGGCTGGAGCAGCTGAGAGGAGTACAAATCTTTCTCCTGTCTTAATAATTAATATGCAAGTTCTGCCTCTGATGGCAAAAAGGTTCTCCAAGACTGCCAAGCGAGTCTTTGCTCAGTTCATCCGCAAACAAGTGAGGCAGAAAACTGTCAGAAAAGCTCAGAAGTCAGGAGCGATGTTTTGTGAACATAAAATTTGCTCACCTGGTTGCTGACCAAGGACATTGAAGCAAATGACATTTCCCCAGGGCTGGTTCACCTCCACATGGTGGAGAATCTCTTGCCTGGTAATAACTGTGACTTCCACACACCAGACTGTTGTGTGGCACTAAGAACAGAAAGACCACACAGAGTCATAGAATGGTTTGGGTTGGAAGAGACCTTAGAGATCACTATGTTCCAACACCCTGCCCTAGGCAGGGACACCTCCCACCAGACCAGGTTGCTCAAAGCCCCATCCAACCTGGCCTTGAACCCCTCCAGTGATGGGGCATCCAGAGCTTCTTCTGGGAAAGGTGTTCCAGAAACCTACTGAGGTATGCATCCATCTGAGGTATCGCAGGGTACTTTGGGAATATACTTTTTTAGCAATTTATAGCATTGCAACACAAGGGTTCATGCAGCATTTAATCCTAAATGGCCCATTCATAGAAGACAAAGCAAAGAAATGCTATCTTTTTAGCCAAGTGTTTTACAGCACAATGTGAGTTCAACAGATTGGAAATTGTAACTGCCTGTTCAGGGCTGCTCTGACACACAAACAAACGTTGTATTTTACACATCTCCTAACTGCAAAGGCAGCAATTTACTGCAGCTTCCGCAGACAACACCAGGACTCGGAGAAAAATACATATTTACAGCACCTAAGGGGGAGGGAGGGAAAGACCCCAAGGCTTGGAGCCTGTGTTTTGTACCTCAAAACTCAGCCAAGGTACAAACCGTGGTGAGGAGACCTTGAGCTCACACAACCAGTGATCCCAAGGGGTTCTGGATGCTCAACAAGCAGCAACACACAGCTGAGACCGGGCCACACATTGCGGCTCCGCTGGCCACAATGGGGAACAGCCGCCTGAGAGAAACCCTGACCCTGAGCAGTGGTTTATGTGTTTTTATCCAAGCCCAAACCCACCAGGTCTACATACTGTAGATAAATATATAAACAAAGATAGGTGAACCAAGTTTTTTTTCTGCTGGGACCCCCAAGGACACAGACCCCTTGCAGCAAGTGAAGCACTTTGAAGGATTAAGCCTTTTTCCGTCTGTTTCACAGTTTGTCTCCACTGATAACCTTCAGTGACTGTAAGTTCTCAGCCATGTTCACATGTGGTAATATCTGCTCATTTATTGCTGCATTTATTTGGCAATACATGGCAAGAGTATGACCATTATCAATGAATAATACTTCAATAAAATGGCTCTCTAGTAAAGCAATGACTCTGGAAACAGACACTGTACTGTGCGTAACGACAAGAAAATATCTATTTGTTGTTGAAACAACCTTTCTAAAAAGAACATTGCAGGCCCAGGTGTCCTCTAAAAATGTCAGAGGAAATCCCTCATCATCATCGCCCCAAAGGAGTAAGTGCACAGCGAGAATTGCTGTTTTGGATAAGTGCCCATGTCTCAGACCCACCATACGGCCGCTGTGTCTTCTCAATGCATTAGTTGTATTAAAATGTTTATGGCATTTGCAGGAGCTATGCGGAACCCTCCCGGTGCCATTTGCAGCCCCACAAAAGGACAATTCTGGAAGCTGTCCAACCTAAGCCATTGAAACTGCTGTTCCTCAGTGACCAAGGCTGCAGAAACTCAGAGCACAAACTGTATTAATCCACATTATTACGTATTCACATTAGCCCTGGGGCTGCCCTCCATGCCTTCCCACTTACATCCCTACATTGCACAGATTCTCTAGCCCACAGACGGAGGAAAAAATAAAAGCAGGAAGAAGCTACCAAAAATAAATCTATTGCAGAAGATGTGATTAGCCCTTGGTATGCTGCAGATCTAAAGTTCCCAAGACAAGGTGCCAAGAGAAAGCACATTCAATAAAAGTGCCCTTGGCAAGGGCTACCAGGAGCCCCACAGCCAAGCATAGCAGAGAAACGAACTCCTGGCAACTCCTTGGCTAAAGACAAGAACATTTCTGTGTGAACAAAGGACCCAAACTGAGGTCACCCTGAGGGCAGAGCCCCAAAGCGAAACACACGTGGATTTTTCAAGGGATTAATCGGTCTTTTATATCCTTTCCAAACTGTAACACTGGCAGCAGCCACCTACCCAGTTCCATCTACGCTGAGAAACCTAAAGGAACTGGGCAATAATGTACAGTCATTTCAAAGGGATTTAGGTTAGGCCTGGTCAGTTTTTTCCATGCCGGTAGCAAGAAGAGAATCTTAAACTCTGTTCTGTTTGACTGGGCAGGTAAATATCAGGTTTGTTTGTTTGTTCTCATACAGGAGCTGGTGTTGCCGCTCATGTTTTCCCATAGTTTACTCATTTACATCACATACAGCTTGGGTTACAGGGTTGGGTTTCCTCCCTGCATTAAAATGTTGCCCTTCTCGGGTGGAAATTGTAAGGAGAGATCTTTGCACAGCAACACTGATCGAAAGTTTGCAAGGCGAAGTGTAAAAATTACCTGGGTAGGCATTATCCAAGCCAGCGTTGCGTGAAAGAGGTATCAGCCAACAGGATAGCAGGTTCACTTTTCACCACGGCAGCACCACCCACACAAGCTCATTACTAAAGCTCACACTTTGCTCTGGCATTGCTGTAATTTGGGGTAACATACACAAATCACAGAATGATATGGGGTTGGAAGTGACCTCTAGTTCAATCCCTTGCCAAAGCAGGTCCACCCAGAGCAGGTCCCACAGGAACATGGCCAGGCAGGTCTTGAATGTCTCCAGAGATGGAGAATCCACCACCTTTCTGAGGGCTCTGCCACCCTCAAAGTGAAGAAGTTTCTCATGTTCAAGTTTGTGCCTGTGTCCTGTCACTGGGCACCACTGAAAAGATGACTGGCCCCATCCTCCTGACACCCATCCTTTAAGTATTTGTAAGCATTGCTAAGATTCCCTCTCAGTCTTCTCTTCTCCAGACTAAAAAGACCCAAGTCCCTCAGCCATCCCTTGTAAGATTGATGCTCCAGGCCCCTCACCATCTTTGTAGCCCTTTTTTGTACCCTCTCCAGCAGTTCCCTGTCTTTCTTGTACCAGGAGCCAGTTCATCATCTAATATTGCTTCCCTCACGCTCTTGAGCTGCCGGCGTTTCCTTCCCACATTACTAAGTGAAGAGATGAGAGCAGAGCAGGAATTCCTAGGATCGCCCAAGGAGATAGCTGTGCTGAGCAGCCCCGGGCACTGCCCACATGAAAGTCTGAGCCGTGTTTTCCCAAGGAAGGTTTGGAAGGGAAGCAGGAAGAACCCTATCTTGATTATCCACATTTGGGCGTAAAATCCCAGGGTGAGTTACTGACTGGGCCCAGAAATATGCCTTCCCCTTTCATTTCCAGCACACACACGTGTAATCCCATAGTGTGGGAGCTTTAAGTGTGCTTTTTGATGCAGAGGAAAAATGAGATTGCATCTTATGCCAGCTAAAAATTGCTCACAACCTCCCCCGGTATTGGGTTGCATGAGGAATCGTCCACTATCTCGGAAGCACCTCTGAGCTGTGGTCACTTCTTTAATCTCAGTTGTTTTAAATGCTATTTCCATCAGACAGATTGTTTGGTCCTTTTCTGCAACTATTATCTGGAAGTGTTTGCTTGGCTGCCTCTTCTGGTCTTATAGAAATAAACTGTATATTTATAGTTCTGGGTCCTTTTGTTATCAGAGATGCTCAGGAAATGTAGTAGAACGGTGTTAAACTTTTAAGTAGCTCACATTCAAATTCCTACAGACGGATGGTGACCAAAGCCTCCAGAGAACTGTTTCGACAGCAATTTAATCTGTTAGGATTGTGCAATTTAATGCAAATCTCAGCTATCTGTTGACGTTGATTTTAGCAGACCGGAGACTGCTTTATTACCATATATATATATTCTTTCTGTAGGGTGCATAAAACTCTGATCAAATCTTCCTTAAATTCATAAAGCTGCCCTGAGAGTTATCCCTGCAGGCAAGGTTTTTGAAGGTGTTTGGTGTTTTAATGGCTCTTTGCTCCCAAATTTTCAACATGTCTTTGAAGCTACTGCCAGTAGGGCTCAACACCAGCTACACCACGATACAAGTTTGTCACCGTTATGGTGGCACTAATATTCTCCCCATCCCTGAATTCAGTGCTGCATCAGTCCTTTCCCCTTTCCACCTCCATGTTTTTAATACTGAAGTCTCAATTAGGTTCCCCTTTTTGCAAAATCATAAAGCAGGAATGTATATGCTTCAAGGAAGGGCAAGAGCAGTTACTCACATGCCACAGACATTCATGAGGATACGGATCAACTAAAATTTAGTGGAAGGAGGAGGCAAATTACAACTGACATTAACAGATGTTTATGAAAAATAAATGGAAAAGAGACTGTAAAGGTTTACTGTGTCTCACACTATATCAACAGGAGGCGCAGCAACGGAATTAAATGACAACAATCAGAAGAGATGATAGGAAATCTTGTTTCCCAGAACACATAATTAATTCGTGACGCATTTGCCATGAATTACTACAAGGCCAAATTAGCAGAACTCTAAAAAACATTCAGCTGTTTCTATCAATAAGAATATCCAGCTACTTTTAACTGTGAATAAAATGCTGGAGGAATAATAACCTCCAAGAAATCTGTAAGTGCTGAAAAACCCAACTTCTGTTGAGAAATGTGTATTATCCTCCGAAAGCACCTGCCCCAAGGGTGATCTGTTGTTGGAAGCAGGAGAGTGAGTTTGATGCTGCATTTATGAGGGTAATCTGTGCGTCCTTACACACCTAACTGGGGATTTTATGTCAAACCCACAAAAGTATCCATTTTTCTTTAGAAGCGTTTTTACACCCAGCATCTGGGTTGTTTTCAAGTTTATGTCTGGGCCCAAACTGTTAGTTAAACGATAATAAAGTGGGAAATCTTTTTCTCCTCTATGTTATTCACTCAAATAATCCTTTTCACATTGCTGGCCACACTATTACTGCATGTTTTTGTTTCTAAAGTGTATTCAATCTAGAAAATCCACAAAAAGCTTCAGCACCGATACAGATGCTTTTGAATGAATCGTCCTCAGTAACACCAGCAGGACACAGAATCGGGCTTGTACCTTACTAAATCATTACCGACAGTGAACCAAAGCCAGTTTATCCTCGTTTATTCCTGCTGGAAGGCGCCAGGAGCCTGTGAGGGTGATCCCTGGGCAGCTGGGCCTGTCCCACCGTGGGGAAGGCCTGGTCCAGCAGCGGGGGCCACGTTCAGCTCATGGAGGAAGGGGGGTTCGGAGTAAGCCCGAGTGAGGGGAACCTCAGCCAGGCGAAGCCCGGAGTGATCAGACAGGGCCAGGGTGACGAGAAGCGACACTTAAAACAAGGAAATGTCGTGGCGTCGTGGCGACGCTGGCCCGCCCAGAGAAAGACGGCGGAGGCCGCCCATTGCCATGGCGACGGCGCCATCTTGCGGCGGCCGCGGTGATGGCGGCTGGAGCCGCCTCCATGTCCCCACCGCAGCTGGAGTTGGGAGACCTTAATGGAGTCACTGCCGGAGCCCCTCCAAAGACGGGACAAAGGAACTCCAGTCTTCTTAGAATAAGCACTGCTCACTGAGAAAAAAAAGCCATTTTGGGGAGCTGGGTCAGGCGTGTTGACCCTCCCCTCCAGCAGACCTCAGGGATCCTGAACGGTGGGGAACCTCCACCTCACACAGTACCGAAGATGCCACAATCATCCCCTGTGACAGCGGCACTGGTCATAAAATGGTTAGAGTTGGAAGGGACCTTAAAGATCATTCAGTTCCAATCCCCTGCCCTGGGCAGGGACACCTCCCACCACACCAGGTTGCTCCAAGCCCCATCCAGCCTGGCCTTGAACCCCTCCAGGGATGGGGCAGCCACAGCTTCTCTGGGCAACCTGTTCCAGGGTCTCACCACCTTCACAGCAAAGAATTTCTTCCTGATATCCAATCTAAATCTTCCCTCTTCCAATTTAAAACCATTACCCCTTGTCCTGTCACTCCACTCCCCGACCAAGTGTCCCTCTCTAGCTCTCTTGGAGCTCCCTTCATATCCTGGAAGGCTTCTCGAAGGTCTCCCCAGAGCCTTCTCTTGTCCAGGCTGAACAGCCCCAGCTCTCTCAGCCTGTCCTCATAGGGGAGGTAAATTACGGTCAATTAAGAACAAAGCCCTGGCTGGTTTTGATTCTCCACCAAACCTGGTGGAAAAACATGTGAGGAGACTGAACAAGGGCATCACAGCCCCTGGGAGATGAATATGAGATAAAATTTCAATCCTTTCCTTCACTGACTCACTTTTCACCTCCAGCATATTATTGCACTTAATTAACTTTACTGTTGCCTGCTAACCCCAGCCCTATAGCCACCTGGCAGTCCCAAGGGATAGGTGAGATCTATCACTTCCAATCCTGTCTGGAAAAGCAAAGGACAGTATGTTCTGCCGCTCTGAAAAGAACCACACAAATGCCCTCCACCATTTTCCACACCATGAAGGTGCTATGACACAGCTGTACGGGGCCTGAACCACTGTGAAAAAACCACTGCTGATTGCGATGGATTTACAGTCCAGCCCCGTCTAAGTGCAGATTGATTCCACTGTTTCTATTTTCCTCTTCCCCTTCCCAAGAGTAAATTCCCCCGCTTCAAAATATTACAGAGTAGCCTCCAGGCTTTTTCATGGTTACTAGTATTTTACGTCATCCTTTAATCTGCTGTAAATCACTTTGTAATGTCTTTTCTAAAACGCCCTTTTCCAGTTCTTCTCTGCTTTCCCAAGGATCCCACTGCTATTGTGAGAACAAATTTAAATTGCATTGATCCCTGTTCCCAAACGGAGCTGAGTACATTCAGCCCCACTGTTTTGTGGAATTCATTTGTACTTCGTTGTGGTGGACGTCACCTCACTCCACATATATTTATGCCATATAAAACAGTGTATATAAACATAAATGCTGTGTACGGCCCAAGCCCATAGAGTGCTTTCAGAGCTGAAAAACCAACAGGCAAAAAGTCTGAGGGCAAAAATCCAGAAATTAGGCTTGGAACGTGTCACGTAACCAGTAGCTTTAACTCAGCCTGAGTTTGTGTCAGTGAAGTGTGTAATGTTGGAACCAGAGAACTGGTGTGGAACGCTGTGCAAGGCATCTACTCTCTTTTCAAGTCAGCACATTCAACATTCTGGTCTGGTTTGGGCTGGGATAGAGTTAATTTTCTTCACAGTAGCTGGTATGGGGCTACATTTTGGATTTGTCCTGAAAACAGTGTTGATAACAGAAATGTGTTAGTTACTGCTGAGCAGCACTTACAGAGCATCAAGGTGCTTTCTGCTCCTCACACCATGCCACCAGCGATGGGTATGGGGGGGTCACACAAGAAGTTGGGAGGGGACACAGCTGGGACAGCTGTCCCCAACTGACCAAAGGAATATTCCATACCGTGGGATCAGTATATAAAGCTGGGGGAAGAGGAAGGAACATTCAGAGTATCTTCCCAAGTCACCATTACACATGATTAAGCCCAGCTTTCCTGGAGATGGCTGAACACCTGCCTACATTGGGGAGCAGTGAATGAATTCCTTGTTTTACTTTACTTATTAAATTGTCATTATCTCAGCCCATGCTTTTTCTTACTTTTACTCTTCCAATTTCCTATCAGGGAGGAGAGAGCTATTGAGCAGCTGCATGGGGCTCAGCTGCTGCCTGGGGTTCAACCACGATACAGTCACGGACTTACTGATGACTCTGAGCAAATCACTCACGGCTGAAGTTGTGCCAATCCTCAGCTTGACCCCATAGGGCCCCTTTCAATATATGTCCATTAAGGGTGAATTGCCTTGTGCTAAGAACTGGAAGTCCTGCCTCCATGGCTCCACAGCTCCCCACCCCACCAGGAGTGGTGATCATGAGACTTAGCCATGAAACGCCACCATTGTGGAAATGCTTTCTGACACTTGTTCAAAGAGGAAAGCACTTAAATTAATGCTTTCAGCCTGGCAGAAGCAGGGCACAGGAACTGAGATAACCATCAAACTGCCGCCTGGAAGCCACAGAGAAAGGATGGGGATCGCGGGCTCATATTAAACAGCCAAGCCTACAGCATTTTCAGCTGCAAAGCTGTGTTTCAGTTAAAAGGGGAAGAAAAAGATGCAATTAGAGGGTCTGTCAGTAGGAAGCATGAACAACAGCAGAACAAAGAATTAGACTGGGCTTGGCCAACATTTGTTAAAAGCTGACTTTGAAAAGGAAAGTGTCAATACTGCACAGACAAATGGGGGTGGCACAATGGCGTTATAGTCACCAGGAGAGTAGTGAGACAAAGGCTATCACAAACCTCCTTCGCAGAGAAAGAGATCTGTTGCGCTAAAAAATTCTTCTCTGCAATACATTAGAAGTGACACATCAACTGGAATGTTAACTCTGTGAAATATATAATAGTGGCCCATCTCATATTTGACCTCTTGGATAGATTAGATGGACTAAAATGATTTACCCCTTCTCCAACTACTGAGATGCTCTAATTCAAGAATAAACACAAACAGATGGAAGGAAAACATGTTGACATGTCAGCACAGAGCTTCTTCCAAATGAACAAAAAAAAAAAAANNNNAAAAAAGAAAAAGAAAAAGAAAAGAGAAAACAGATCTTATTTAAGGCTTCACAGAGAAATCTGTTTCCTGCTGTAACAGCTCCCTGGTGTGCAGAGGGCCACACTCAGGCAATGAGTTGATCGGCAGAACATGTCAGTGAGGAGAGCGCAGCAAATCAGTAATGGAAATTGTCTGGAAGAATTAAAGCCTGACTGGAGCACTGGCGGGCTGGAGCCACTGAAATGCCCTGCACTAAGGCCAACTGTCATAAAAATACATCTGTATTATCAGCAGCTTCTGCAGACTGCATAGCCAGGAATTTCAGTACCCTCATCCTTCTGAACACCCTCCTGGACATCACCAGCTTCCACCAGAGCTCCTGCTGTTCGGGCACAGCGTGGAATAACCAGGCCAGTGGTTGGGTGCCCTACAACTGCACTACTGAGTTGGTCTCCAACTGGGAATCCTTCCAGTTCACCTTCTTGTTAAATTGCAATGATGGCATCTTTCATACAGCAATGGAGTATCTGGTTGTTATAGGTTTGGCTGTTATAGGTATGGCTAGCTATAAAGTAAATATTTTCATGAATTCAGACACTAGAGTCTTCCAAAAGTGGAGTTCTCCCAAGCATTGGAAGAGAAGTTAGTCCTGTGTCGCTCAGCCCAGGACACTGGTTCTCTTTTGGCTTGGTGGCACTGTGCCCATCCACCTGCAATCACTGCACTACACTGCAAATCCATGTCCCGGGCAATCAGCTGTCTACAGGGCCCATCTCTTTCATCCAAAGATTTGTCTGGGATGTTGTGGAGTTAACAGAGCTAGGGCTGCTTTCAGTGAAAGATGGACATTTTGCCCCACGTAGACAGGGTACAAACACTCACGAACAGTTAAACTTCCAGTGCTGTCACTTTTCAGCACCTGTTAATCCCCAAATCTTCCATTCTAACACAGTTAGACAATCTTGCAATCGCGTGAGAGAACCTGGCTCCTCACACCTCCTTTCCCCACAGTCAATGTCCTGAGCTACCACGTGCTTTGTGCCACCACTGTCATGGTCGACCTTCTTAGAGACCTGGTTCAGGGAGTTAAACAGTCATAAAATCTTCACTATCTGTGGAGATAACATAGAGAATGATACAGAGAGGGGAGAACAGGACATTTTCACTTTTTTTGGTAGTATTGACTGTGTACCATTTCCCTGCTTGCACATGTAGCATGGTTTGGTAAGCCTGATGAAGTGACCTACTCTGCTGGCAACATTGCATTAATAATGGGAAGAAAATATTCTGCTCCAATCTCTATAAAGACCCTTTGCAGCCGGAAGCTTAAATATAATTGTGCTGGAATTACTCCGCTGATTTCCCTTCGTAAAATGACCAGCTCCGTGAACAGGGAGAGAGTACAAAATCAAACAAATCCATAGCTGGCAATTACTCCAAGCACCTGTACCAAGTGGGCTCATTAGAAGTAATTGGGAAGCATGTAAATGATGTTCTACCATTAACCTGGCTCTATTAGCCAGAGTTGGTGTGTCAGGCTTTTAACCAGCCACAAAAGCAACATTGCTGGGTGCTTTTTCTGAGAGAAATGATAAAGGTGGGGGGGAAAGCAAGCTACCATGTAACTCTATGTTGTGCCAGACCAAAAGGAGCACTCGTAAATGAATAATCCAAAATGACTCTTAAAAAAATAAATTAAAATAAATTAAAAAAAAAAAGAAGAAAAAAAAGGGTCACTCCTATGTGCTTTGTAAAGGTCTAGTTTTATACACAAGGACTTCAGTGGTGTAACTTGATTGTCCAGTCCCTCCTGAAACCACTTCTCACCCTTTGTACTTGTTTTAAGACCTTGGTCTTGAAACCCCAGCCAGATTCTGCTCTAGGATTTGCATCTAACTTTGCCTTCTCACTTAGGGTGGGGATCATTTCTGTCCCATGAGCAGTTTTGAGCTTAGATAAGATGGGCGAGTCAGGGCTAGAAGACTCCTTTCTCTGACGAGCTGACTTGGAACCTTCATCCATGACCTGCGTGTCTCCTCACGCAATTTCTACAAAGCCCATCAGTGTGTGGAGATGGAAAGCTGCCACAGGAGGGTTAAGGTGGAGGGAGAGGATAATATTCCTCTCAATAGGACCCCTGTCGGCCTTACTGCCTGCAGCAATTCTCACACCTCTGCTACTGGACACAGCATTTTGTGGCTTTGCTCAGGGCAGATTTCATCTGTCCCAGTGGATGGAATGACCTTAACTTCCATCAGCCTCCCTGAAGTAGTTCCAGATCTATTCTGAAGCCAGGGGAGAGTCTGATCCTGGCTTTTTTGAAGTCAGGTGAATAAATTATTAAAGTGGGAACTTTCAAACACGACGCATCCCATCAGTTTTTCCTTCCCGACTAACATCTGACAAAACGTCTCTTGTCAAAACTCTTTTTTAATTCAAACCAAATTGTTTCTTATTTGTTCCAAACCTCATATTAAATGTCAGTGACAGAAGTTTCCATCCAGCCTTTGTGGGCACACAGAGGCATAACTACCCCACGAACTACACCAAGGAACAGCCCTGGAGCCTGGAGAAGCCCAAATCCATCGAGACGAGGGTATGAAAACACAGCTGGGCTCAGCAGTAAATACTGCTTTGCCCCCCCTGCACATCCCTCTGGCCTTAAAGTCTTTAGAGGTGAAATCATGAGCTCTCCTTCTCACTGCACTTCTTTTTTGGCACTAAAAATCCCTCCGAGGCCAGGACAGTTTGGCATATATTCCCTGTCAGCCCATCAAGCTCTTAAAAAATTAAGTTATTAATCATCTAAACATTTACCTTCGCTGCACTGAAGCTTTCTGGCCAGAAAGTCCCATAGGTGATTATTTCGGATATGACTCTGCTTCTACTAAAGACTCCTGAAGTTAAAAATAAACAAACAAACAAATAAATAAATAATAAAAAAATATATCTAAATCTGAAGCATGGACAAATGCACCTTGTGATAATTATTGCCCAGCACATTGCTTTTAAAGCAGTCAGCTGAACTTCTAGTTTATATTTCACTGATTTGCTCACTTTGTAAAAAACCAAACAAACGAAACACCCCCAAAACAACCCCCCCACCACCACTAACCCCCAGCTCATCATGGAATTTATCTGAGGTCTGAACAACCGGCGTAAAGCACTGCCTGCCAGGAAGGAGAGAAGTTTGCAGCAAAATTGTTTTGTGACTGATGTATCAATGGAAAAAGTTAGTAACTGGGAGTGTTCGCTCTTTCCCCGACTCCCAGTTGCTATTAGCGCTGGTCTTTAGGGTGTAGCTTTCCTCTTGGGCTCCCGTGTTTGTTTTACGTATTGCCTTCCTCTTTCTTGTGCTCAGGAGCCCTTTTTACGATCAGGCAAGATAATAGCGAGCAGCAGCGCAGAACCTGCGGGACAAAATGAGCCTTTGCTTGAAATATGCAAGAGACAAGCGGGGGTGAGTAGAAGAACAAAAGGCATTGAGCTGTTTGGGGTGGGGAATTGCTGCCGGTTCGTTATCCCGAAGTTACTGACAACTAGGACGTTGGATTTGGTTTTGTTTTTCTTCCCCTATTCCACTGCAATGTGAAGAATTTAACTGAAGTCCAGCCTGGAAGCATACTGAAGTTGTAATTGTGGTCAGGCCTTTGGTAGGGATTACAGAGTTGGCGAGGACTGAAATCCTTTAAGCAGGGTTTCCTGGGCCTTCATTGCAGACCTTAAACACATTTTCCCTCCTCCGTTTCCCCCCCCCCCAATCTCTGTATTTCTGATTCACTGTGTACACTCTGCCTAATCAGAGTTTGTCCTGCTCCTGTTATCTCCCAGTGTTTCATGTATATTACAGAGGTTGCATTTGCTCAGCTGGATTGAATCCTATTATAAAAGCAGGGTGCAGAGGGCAGTTTCTGGACGCACAGTGAATCCCTGTAACTAATAAAATACAGCACCTGTTCAGCTGGAGGTATCATTGTGAAGCCAGAGCGGACAGGGTAGGTGATCCCACTTCATAATCCTGTAATGTTGACACAATTTGGTGCTACCGGCATAAAAGAGATACTCGGAGCTAAGCTGGACTTTTGAGATAAATTGAAAAGCCTGTCTTTAAAGGAAACCTACTCAGCACAGGATTTGATGGCATGCAGATCTTTTACTCCTAAGGTGCCGTATCTGGCTGTTGGGTGGATGAAAATAGGCTTGTTTGTTTTGTTGTACAAGGAGGTGAGTATTTTGGTTTAGAGAGGAAAGGAGGGGGTGTGTTCAAACAAGACTCCACCTGTACGTCAAGAACAGGTGATAAAAAAGTCAGTATTCTTGACAAC
Source organism: Thinocorus orbignyianus (assembly GCA_013400375.1). Classification (NCBI taxonomy): domain Eukaryota; kingdom Metazoa; phylum Chordata; class Aves; order Ciconiiformes; family Thinocoridae; genus Thinocorus; species Thinocorus orbignyianus. The sequence goes on from VXBW01000873.1 coordinate 604,236, forward strand.
CCTTTTTTCTGTTTTCTAAATTGTCTTTTAAGTATCTTGAAATTTACTGAGATGGAGGTTTTTTCTGCACTGCTCAATGAATTCTGGTATCAAACCTTAAGCTGCATTAGTTTTGCGTGCACACCTATGGTAAGTTTTTGGTTTCCAGCTGTATTATCATGGTTTTAGAGCCAGGTTTCCAGGCTCAACTGCCCCAAAAGAATTGTTATTTTCTGCTTGCCAACCATTCAGTCTTGTACCTATTTAAAAGACATGTGTTTGATATCTCTATCACAGTATTGATAGCGAACAATTGCAGATCAGAGATCACAAAATTAGTTCATATGTGAAACAGAATTAATATTTCTACAGAATGTTTTGTAGAATCTACAGAATTTTGATATTAGTTTCTTATTCTGTTCATATAGACTCTACACTACGTTCCCTCATGTTGTGGAGCAGCAAAAAGCTGCCTTGCATTGTGGTGTGTGAAGGATGTTAGAGGGGGACAGCCTTGAACTGGGAACACATGAATTGTCTTTCTGTTGGTCACACTGGTCTCTGTCTTCTCCTGTTCTCCTGCCTTACCTCCTCTCCCAAAGTTCCTTGGGGCATGGACCTTCCTTGACAGGGTGTTCGTACAGGGCTTGCAAGCGTCTTGCTCTTACTTAGCAGCAGAGCACAGGTAATCAATCAGATGTGCTAGCTTTATCCAGCCCTTTCCTTAGCAAAAAGTTCACTGAAGTCAGTGGAAGTTTTTACGTGACAAAGTGTGACTGTCACTTCATCAGTTTCATGGAAACAGCGAGTTAAGCTGCATTTCCTTTGGCAAATCCGTGCCCAGAGAGCTGAGTCACGCTGCACACAGCAGCAGCTACGGCTTCTTTGAACATGTGCTTTGCCAAAGTACATCCTTCCTCTTCCACCAAGGCCTCCAACGTGCTGCTTGCTGCAGATGTTTGCTTTTCATACACTGCATTGAGAGAAACGGAGGCAGTCACGCTTCCAAGCTCTCAGACTGGTAAGAAGTAGCCAAATAGAAAAAAAAAACAACCCAACATAATAGTTGATAGTCACAGGAAGATCAAAAATAAAATAAAACTACTCTGAAAGCTCTCAGTTGGAAGACATTGAAGAAGAGCTGACTGGTCCCAGAGAAAGCTGTCAGAATGGCATAGTGAAGCCAGCAGGCAAACTCCAACAGGAGATAGCTTAAAACCAGGGGAAAAAATATTCTTGTGAGCAACATCAGAAATGTCAGAAAGTAAAATACTTTCAAAAGAAAAGCATCGGGAACAGGCAAAAACTGAATTTGAAAATCATCCATCCCGTTGTTTACTAACCACTGCTGGATATTTGACAGCCATTTAAAATTGCTTCTCAAGCTCATTAAAAAAAACAAACAAACCAACCAACCACAAAAAAAAAAAAAAAAAAAACAACAACAACCCAACCACATTTGCTTTACCATTCCATCAATTAGAGAAAAATCATCACATCTTTTTATGTGGAGTTAGCTGATGAGTGTCACCTATCTCTCTGCCTCAGCATCCGACAGGAATCAAAGCAGAGACTCTGAAAGGCAGATGCCTTTGAACTGCAAATTATGTGTTATCTGAACACAAAGAAAGTGTTTCAGTTGTTGTTTCTTAATGAAATTTCTGCTTTTACCTAGAAGTCTTTTTCTGGAGGAGAACAGACAGGCAACAGCCCACAGACTGGCTGCACACCTGTTTCCAGACAACTGAAAAGCTGAAATCTTTCCCAGCAAGAGAAAGGTTGTGCACCCAAACACCAACCATTTCAGAGCTTCAAAGAAAATACCCTGTTGCCTGTATTAGCTCATGATGCCCTTTGGGTGACACACATTCCTCCACTGCTCTGGGGTTGTTATCACAATATTAACTTTTAAGCAACGGAATGGGAATACCCATTTCTGACCTAATCCTTCAGCTCAGCCCGGAGAGCTTCAATCTTTTAGGAAAGGCTGGTATCAGCGTGCTCAAGCATAACCCAGGTTAATGCAGTTAACCCCAAATTTCTGACAACGGTTCACAGTTTACAGTTTTCATTTGGAAAAGATGGAGTGCTTGCCTGTGTGTTACTGGGAGCACTGGGTAAAGGAAGAAAGGCTTTACCAAGCTGGAAAGGTAATGCCATCCATTCTGCTCCCTCCCATGCTAGGTAAAATCATCATCATCAGCAGGTCCCTACAAAATTATTCCTTTCAAAAGCTGTTCCTTGCGGAAAAATTAAGCCAAAAAGCAGGGATTTAGTCTGTTGAACACTGGTTGCTTTCCCTGTACCCCCAGCACCGACTCAGGACCCTAATTTCCCTGCTCTGTCCCAGCCTGTGCACCTTCTTATCCTCCAAAGCCTACCTTCAGGTTGGACCACCACTGGCCACCAGCTTGGCTACCAGCTCTGCAGGCTCAGGAGACAAAATTTCAGAAGAACCCAGACTGATGGTTTGGTTGTTGGTTGGATTATTTATTTATTTATTTATTTATTTTTAATATTTTCTTCAATATCTGAATTTTATTCCACCTGAAATACCAAAGGTTTGATTTGCATTTCAGGTAATTGCTTTAAAAATCTGAACGAGATGGAAATTCAAAACAAAGCTCAAACCTCTGAGTAAATCACATCTTGCAAAATTAACCCTGTGGTGCCCTGCTCGAATGACAGCCAAGTGAATACCACAAAAACCACCCAAAAGTGGAGGTCCACCTTGCTACAGAGGACTAACCATGTCCTGGGGTACAGCTACACCATGGTCAGAGACACCAGCCTCCCAACCAGATAGCTCAGGAGCCCATCAACATCTTCCAATTGTACCACAACTCTGGTTTTTACCCAGTTTACCAGACCAAATTTTGCTCTGCTCCAATACCCAGCCTCAGACCCACTCCAGCTGGTCACCTAAAGAGCTGGAGATCCAAAACATGTAATATTTTCTGGTGCAACAAACATTCTAGGGTCAGGTTTGCCATGGCTCCAGGCCTAGTTCTGCAAAACATGCTCTAGGTACTCTGAAATTACCATTTTCCAGCCCTGAGCTCATTAAACATCCCAATTTTGTGGTCCTTTTGGCAGGTATAACCCAGGTTTCAGTTTCCCTGAGCGCTGTTCGTGCATTTAATACGTTCACGAGGTTTGTTAAGAGATTGAAAGACCTGGATTTCGAGCTGTCTATCACGAAGCAAACGATCTTGAGAGAACACACGTGTATTTGAGCAAGAAGAGCCAAGTCCTCATCTGCCAAGGGAACTTTCATCTTCCCACAGCAGTCTTTCTCCAAATTTACAGTCTCAATTGCACACCCGGGAAACTTTAGATGTATCCAACTCAGAAAATACCTGGATTTTAGTTCTTTCACTGCTAAGAAATACATACAGCAGCTCTCATTGCTTCAGAGGGGTTGGTTTGGTGGTGACTTTTTTTTTTTTCTTAAATCCCCTCCTGGTCTTTTTTTAAAATACATTTTTTGAAAAGTTTTTATTTTTGGAGTTTAGGAGTTATAACGAATGGAAAGTTGGGAATGCAATTCAGCTCAGAACCACGTGTTGAGTCATGGGTACATGCAGGACTCAAATCACGGCCACGTAAGGGGGTTGGCAGTGTCTTTGGAAATAATTTGTCCTTTTCCCCTGGTTTGCACTCGTGAGCCATGCTTCCAGCTCACTTTTATATAATAAAAGCAAAGAATCATTTTGTCTGCTGGTATCAGATATTGTCTCGTAGCGTGCTGCTTCACAGGATGGGAAGGAAGGGTCTGAAATACATTTGTGGTCTTAGTGTCTCTCCTACTCTTAGCACTATTAGAAGGTCCTTTTGGGTACATACTTGTGCCATATCCCTGCTGTGGTGCTGTGTTGGGGGTGATCTTTGCAGTCCTATCACCAAGCGCCTAGGTTTCCCCCCCTCCCCTGGTATTAATGAGGTGCACCTCATTACATGTTTTGTTTATCCAGAAGCACAAAAGCCCCTGGTACAACTCCAGTAGAACCATCCTAATCTAATGGTAATGCTGGCCATGAGCCAGCAATGTGGCCTGGTGGCCAGTGACATCCTGGGGTGCATCCAGAAGAATGTGGCCAGCAGATCAAGGGAGGTCATCCTCCTCCTCTGCTCTACACTGGGGAGGCCCCATCTGGAGCACTGGGTCCAGTTCTGGGCTCCCCAGTTCAAGAAGGACAGGGAACTGCTGAAGAGGGTGGAGCAGAGGGCTACAAAGATCATGAGGGGCCTGGAACATCTCTCTTACAAGGGATGGCTGAGGGACTTGGGTCTTTTTAGTCTGGAAAAGAGAAGACTGAGGGGGAATCTTGCCAATGCTTATAAATATTTAAAGGATGGGTGTCAAGAGGATGGAATAAATCTTTTTTCAGTGCTGCCCAGTGACATGACAAGGGGTGACAGGCACAAACTCAAACATAAGAAGTGCCATCTCAACATGAGGAGGAACTTTTTCACTTTGGGAGTGGCAGAGCCCTAGAAGAGGCTACCTCTTTGGTGGTGGAGTCTCTGGGGACATTCAAAACCTGCCTGGACACATTCCTGTGCAACCTGCTCTGGGTGGACCTGCTTTGGTAGGGGGTTTGGACTAGATGATCTCCAAAGGTCCCTTCCAACCAGGCAGAATGGATTTTCAGGTTTTAGCGGCCTTTTGTGTTTCCAGGTTCTGGGAAGGAAAAGGATGTTAGGGGGAAAAAAAAATCATTGGAAACAATTTACAATCTTCTTTTGTGGAGTCAGCTAGGTCAGATAAACATCTGAGCATGTTTGTAGAGGAAAACAAACTACTGTTCTGAACAGCTGGAGGTTTAGCCATCCCCTGAGTGAAGTCCATCAAAGCGAGAGATGTGGCAAACTGCCAGGCAGCTGCATGTGTGTCATTCTGATGGTCACAGAGGAATGCCCTCGGGGCAGGAGGGGATTAATGATTACTCTCTGAAACCCCGAGTGCCTCATTTCTGAGCTTCCCACAGCAGCATATTTCTTCTTCCGTTTTCATTTTGTGTTTTAAAGCTTCACTCTTCATTTAAACCCTCTAAGGAAACTCCTCACAAGATAGATGTGCGTTACCCTTTCAGGAGAAAAAGAACTTCTTTCAAAAAGATAAATACTGAAATCTATTTAGTAATGCCCCTCATGTATATATCTCTCTCTCATCTTCTCTAAATATTAGTTCAGAAAACAGCTTTCGTTTATAGCTATTTCATTGCCATAATCCAGATAGCATGGATTATTCCTATAGTGATGCTCTAATGCTAATTTGCAAGAGGGGAAGGCAATTGGCTCTCCTAACAAATTGCTTTTGTCCTTGGATGAAACAGACAGCAAAGACAGTGCCCCCAGTTAATTGGAAACACTAGATAGATAACCATAATGTCCTATACAGAACGTGAAGTCTGGTGTTGGAGGTGTTATTAACATTCAATTTAACTCCTACAAAATTAAAACTAAAGCTTTATACTCATTTCCAAGCAGAAACCTCCTTGGAAATAGCTTGATGTGGTGTTTTGAAAGATGTCAAGAGATCACCTCTTTGTAATGACCAAGGAGATATGGATCCAAATAATGGTATTGGAGTATTTATATGAATGATTCTACTCAGAGCTCCCCCTTACAGCTAACTATATACAACACATATCAAGTTTATAAAATCGAAAACACACTTTGCTTACTCTGAATCCATGTGAAAACTGATGGAATGAGGCCTAAAAACCACCCCAGCCCTCACTGGTGTTGGTAAAGATGACAAGGAATATCCCATCTCAAAAAAGCTTGCAAGTACATCCCCAACCAGGCAGCCACACTCTGCCTTACACTAGGTCGTGAAGCTGGAGATACTCAGACAGAGCTGATGGGTCATGCTTGACTACCAGAAGGAAGGTAAACATTGGAAAAAGCCTCCTGTAGAGTTTGAGAAGTGAATTTGTCTTCAAACCGTGGTGTGACAGGAGTACCATTCATCCAGCCTGCGCAATGGTTAATCAATGGGGGCACTGGTTGCTGGACTAGAGGAATGGAGACAGGACAAATGGACCACTCAGGGCCCTGCCAAGGCTCGAAATACAACCTCCATGGAATGTTTTGCATTGGAAGGGACCTTCAAAGGGCATCTAATCCGACCTCCCTGCAATGAGTAGGGACATCTTCTGCTAGACCAGGTTGCTCAGAGCCCCATTCAACCTGATGTTGAATGTTTCCAGGGATGGGGTGTCTACCACCTCTCTGGGCAACTTGTTCTGGTATTTCACAACCCTCTCATAAAAATTTTCTTCCTTATATCTGGTCTGAATTTACCCTCTTTCAGTTTAAAACCATTACCCCTTATCCTATCACTACAGGCCCTATTAAAAAGTCCATCCTCATCTCATCTTTCTTACAAGCTCCCTTTGAGTATCGAAAGGCTGCAATAAAGTCTCCCTGGACTCTTCTCCAGGCTTAACAACCCCAGCTTTCTCAGCCTTTCCTCACCTTTGCTTGTCATGATCTCACCAGGACCAAACCAGCTCTTCTCCACCTGTGAACCCTATGCAGATCTTGACCAAAGTGTTAAAGTAGCCAACAAATATGCAGGAACTGTTGTGCCCACAGCTGAGTTCAGTACAAATATTACTTGTAGGGGACAAAAAGAGATTAAAAATCTAACAACTGGCTCTTGGTAGAGTCACCTTCAGACTAGTCAGGTGCAGTCCTACTTAATCTGCCTGCATTTCCAGAGTGCTGATCACCATGTATCTTTGCATCGTGGCCATCCATCACCCCACCAGTTTCTCATCTAAACACTGCCAACAGCACTGTGAGCTGCCCAGCGCTGACACTCCTTCCTTCTCCTTCTGCATCTTATTATTTAAGTTGCTGCTGGCAAAGGAGAGGAAAGTGGCTGTATCCACAGTGACATTAGCAGAACTGTCAACGCTGATCCTTACTCCCCCTCGGTCCCACCTCTTCGCTGCTCCTTTTTGAGGCAGCAGAAGAGCCCTATAAATTTACTACTATGCCCAGTCATGCAGAAATACTAATTTTCCAGAAAGCCTTTGGTACTCTTACTGCCTCCAGCTCCAAGTGCTAGTCCACCTTGGCCACCTGAGGTCCCCAAAGGAGAGCCATTCCAAAGGCTTCCAGAACCCACACTCATCTCCTGTTGAGGAGGAGCATCTCTGCCCTCTGTAGATTGACCACCATGGGGGAAACAGGATTATTAGAGGCAGAGCAAGTCACCAGAAAGGCTGGGTACTTTGGGTCAGACCTTTCTGCAAAGAGAGAACCGTGTTGAAAGGTCTTCTAGAACCTTGGAAGCTGGGATGGTTGGAAATATTCCTTAATCTCTTCCATTCCAGACCTTAAAGTGAAGAATGTAGCTGCAGATGACACTTCCTAATGCAAACTGGGGAGGATTCGGGGTGAAGTGATCCTCCTGGACTCCAGGTGTCTCAGGAACTCAGGCAGAACCATCAGGCAGACACGTGTGGGTACGGAGCAGCAGCTGCCACTGCTGCCTTCACTGTCCTCAGGATTTCAGTAGGGCAGGGAATAAGATTAGCCTCTTCACCTCCACATCACCTTGTCTCAGCAACTTTTTCATACTACAGTTGTCAGCTGCAATTTATAGAGACAGCCTGTTTGGTATTTTTGTTTGTGTAGGGCTTAATTATTATTTTTTTTTTAAAGACAGTTTTCACAAGTGGGCTTATTTATTTTTTCCTCTTTCAGTTCAGCAGGCTGACAACACCAATTCGTGATGTGCCTTGTTTGATACAGTACGCCAGTCAGCTGGAACTCCACTCCACATCACAAAGCTTTGAATAATGTAACTGGAGAGGGAGCATCACAGCAAAAGATAAACACACTTGGAAAACTAGGATTCCAAAAAGTTTCAACAACCGGAATCATAGAATCACAGAATGGTTAGACTTGGAAGGGCCCCTAAACATCATCCAGTTCCAACCCCCTGCCCTGGGCAGGGACACCTCCCACCACACCAGGTTGCTCCAAGCCCCATCCAGCCTGGCCTTGAACCCCTCCAGGGATGGGGCAGCCACAGCTTCTCTGGGCAACCTGTTCCAGTGTCTCACCACCCTCACAGCAAAGAATTTCTTCCTCAGATCTCATCTAAATCTCCTCTCTTCCACTTTAAAACCATTACCCCTTGTCCTTGGCTACACTCCCTCAGAAAGAGTACCTTCCCATCCTGTGTCTTGCAGGTTTGGCGTGTGGGAGTATGCATGCCCTCATCTCTGTCACCATTCCTTTCCCGCTTGTCACCCTGCTGTCAAGATGATTCTCCCCTGTTGTCATCTGACAGTCTCTAGGCTTGTCTGGAAGGGGAAATCTTGAGTGTGGTTGATCTGCTCCAGCATCACTCAGCCCCAGGACCTGAAGAGACAACACTAGCCTCTTGCTTTGCCTCCTGGTCCCTCCTCCATCCATCACATCTGAACCACAGCCAAGATAGAGCCTGTGCCAGGGACAGGAGAGGTCACACTCCAGGGCTCAGCACAACCAAAGGTGGGCTTGCCTGCAAGTGTAACATGGTCATTGTACTGAAAACAGTAGGGTTGTTCCCTGTGAACTTTCTCTCTTCCACTGTGTCTCCCCATGCTTCTCTGACACTACCTTCTTTGCAAAAGAGGCAAGGAAAATTTGAGCACCTTATTGTTGCACACAGGTTTCCCAAAGACTTGGAGGGTCGGAGAAAGAAAGGTTTGTTTCTTTCCTCCCATGACAAAATAACCCCCTCCAAGGAGCACTAAGAGCCTTTCAGGAGGAGCAATTCCAGCTGGTCGATATTCCCAGCCGCGTGGCTGTGGAGAGCTGGTTGTTTAACATCTCTAGATCGCCGGGTGATACGAACCTAATCAACTCTCTGTCTCAATTTTCAAATCTCATTGAAAAGCATACCTCGTCTCCTTTGTCAGTACCACTTAATTTTCCTCTTCCACTGAGCTATTATTTAAATCACTGGCAGGAGACAACACCAACAGGCAACACGGTTTATGGAACTGACCTGGGCTGTAGGACCCTGATCCCAGCAGTCCCACGGGCTTGGACAAAGCACCTCATCCCAGTTTCCCCATCTTTGACACAGGAGTAATGTTTCTGCTGCTAAGAGAGGCTGGAGTGATTATAGTGTAGAAATATTCAGCGCTAAACACTTCTACCACTCTATTTATCACATTCATAGAGTAGTGGATTGATGGAATAAGAGACTAGAAAAAAGGGTTGGGCTAAAGTACCGGAGATCTGACCTCTCTTCCCAGCTCTTCCACAAGGTGACAGGAGAGACCCTTGGCAAAGTTTGGGCTTCAAACCTCCGCCTTTAGAATGGGAAATAAAACCTTTCCCTCTCTAGAGGCTAAATCATTCTTATTTGTGAGTTTGCAGATAGCAGGTGCCCTCACTTATGAAGTGAATTGCTACACGTACAGCTCTAGTATGGATTTGGTTTATAAATAAAGGACAAGAAGGAATAGCTGCAGTTAAGAGAGGCTTTGCAGCACTCAGTCAATGTCTGTTTTCTTGTATTTAATGAAATCTTGCGCTCCAGAATTAATGCAATGAGGGAAATGGCTCTCACAGCCAATGCTGACTTCACCAGTCATTCATGACATTGAGCAAGGCAGCTATTACTTCTGCCTCTTCCACTGAAAATAAGGAAAGCACCATCAGACCTAATATCTAATTAAAAAAAAAAAAAAACAACCAAACAAAAAAACCAAAAACAAATGAACAAGGTTGCCTACAGCCTGGAAAACAAACTCACAAGCTTTTTGAGTTTTCCTGTTAGCATAGTTTCCAGACAAGCATCGCTACCCCAGTTCAGAGTTAAAGCAGTGTCACCCCTGATAAGTTTTAAAGGAGCATGCAGAAGTCCAACAGGTATAATTAACGTCAATTAATTGCATGTGTGCGAGCAGAATCCAGTCCCTGACTCCCGTTGTCTTGTTCTCCAGCTCCGGCTCCACTCCAGATGCTCTGCTTCTTTTGGTGTTTCCCAAGGAAACACTCAAACAGCTCATCTGCTCTTTAAGCAATTAATGGGTTCCATCAAGCATCTGGTGAGTGGAGCATCCGGTGTGGATCCTTCTGGCCTTATGGTCAGTAGTTGGCCAACCGGTACAAATCAAATTCTGCAGAGTTAGAACGACACACACCAGCTGGTGAGTTTGCCTTTATCAATCTTCATAGATCTTGATCTCATATTGATTTATTACCATCAGTAAAGTTACTCCCAGACCTGGGCACTCCATAGCCCGGTGCCTAGGCCTGCACAGAATGTGTTTTGGGGTTTTTTTTGCAATTATGCAACTTCTTCTGCTGAGAATATCTTCCTGCAGCCCTCTTCACCCTCCTTCTAGACCAGTGTTTTAGATTCTAGGTTACAGAAGCTTTGGTTTTTTTTCCCTGCCAATAGGTTAAAAATAGCTGCAGTAGCAGAGATGCTCACTTGAGGATGCTGACTAGATGCTGTCCTCACCAACATATCTACAACCACCTCAGGGGAGCTCGTTGGACCGGAACAACCTGAAAGGAGGTTGTAGAGAGGTGGGGGTTGGTCTCTTCACCCAAATAACAAGTGATAGAACAAGGGGAAACAGTCTCAAGTTGCACCAGGAGGAGGTGGAAAAACTTTTACACTGAAAGGGTTATCAAACATTGGAACAGGCTGCCCAGGGAAGTGGAGGAGTCACCATCCCTGGAGGCATTTGAAAGCTGGGCAGATGTGGTGCTGAGGGAGGTGGGTTAGTGATGGTTTTTGTCAGTGTTGGGTTGATGGTTGGACATGATGATCTGAAAGGTTCCTTCCAGCCCAGGTAATTCTATGATTCTGTAAGATGGGATTGAACCATCTCTGTTCTCCCAGAAAGAGACAGAGAAAAGAAAGACCAGTCACAGAGCTCAGGTTTTTTAGGCAGTGAAATTAATCAAAGAGTAGGAATCAAAGCCTCAATCTACCAGTTTTACCCTTTTGGAAGCCTGGAACAATGATAAGTCCTTCCTTGCATTATGTTGCTCTGAAGAGCAAGAAAGAGAGCTGCCAACAGTGCTGCTCAGGTAAGAGAGCAAGTCTCAGGCCTTCCTGTACATTCTGGTTCTTTCCAAAGCATTCCACCTCCTCAGAGTCTTATTCATGAGCGTTAACAATAAATTTGGGTACTGACATGCTTTAATTACTGTTGTACTCCTGTGATCCTGCTAAGCTTCACACGGCATACCAGGCTTTAATTAAGGAATGAGGAGTTTGTAGATCTGCACGATGCTGCTGCTCATCAGACGAGGGCAAAGTGAGTTGCACCTTCTCCTTCCATAATCCCACCCCAACGCTTGAGAGTGACCCCACCACCTTCAGCCTGCCCCAGGGTCCTCTGTGACCAAAAACCCTTCGTGGAGGTGGTGAGAAGGTGGCAAAACTACCCAGGGAGGTTGGCTAATGATTCAACAACGGCCACAGCAGTGAGAAAGCTCCCCTGCTTGTTTGGGGTTGGTGACCAGCACGTTATGAACCAGTGAGTGAAAAGGCAATCACCGTTACGAGCAGTGACATCCGAAGGCGCTACCTTTCTGCTCGCCAGGCGCGGGGAGAGCTGTGATGAATGAGCTTGCCAGCTTGATGGTGGCAGGGCACGGTGAAAATACTAAGCTTCCACATTACCCATGTCGCAGAACAGCTTTTATACAGAGCACAACCGCTGTTTGCATAAGTTGAAGGTAATGGGAGATGAAGGAAAGAAAATCAGGGTGAAAGAAAGCAAGTGGTTAGAAGGAAAGCATAACGGCGAGGGGCTTGTCACACCTGAAAATTGCTTCCAGTTATCTCTCTATTGTCTGCTTGCCCATTTGTCTTCTGAAATGCAGTTAAACATTTTTCAAAGGTTTTGAGCAAATGGAATATGAACATAAACAGCACCTCCCAGGCACCAGTGTAAGAGCACTGATGCTTGCCACCAGCCACAGAGGGAAAACCCTTGGCTGGAAAGGAAAAGCTGTAGGATGTGGACAGAAATAAGGTCCTGTCTTAAGGGGTGTTTCTGGCCTTGGTGTTTTTCTGTCTGTGCTGGGATTAGGCTTACCTTAAAGTTATAAATATATTGTCCATTTGTCCTACACAGAGCCTTCACGTCAGCTCAGCCTTTGCCATCATCGTCCCTGCACAAGCTCAACCCTTTTTTGCTCCTAAACCCCGAGCAAAAACGGAGCAGACACCCAAGGCAGGCTGAGCTTCATGGCTATATTAATAAGGAAATTAAGACTAATTGGAGGAAGTGTTGTTACCTCCATATATAGCATTATACTAAATTACAGCACTATTTCTAGGAGCTGTATTTCCCTGTGAATGCTTAAATACCAAAGCCAGGTCAGAGCCATACTAATGACAAAAGGCTACAGGGATCAAGTCTGTTCCTTCGCCTATATAGCTGCTGAAGTTAGAGAAGTGGCTCAGTTTGAACACAAAAATAGTAGTAAAGGAGAATATCAGGCATAAAGAACTGTTTAATATTTTGGAAAAAGGTGTGTGGGAAAAGCCACCAGCTGAGCTCCAGCGAGGGGAGCCTTTCCTAACAACTAACCATTTCAGTATCAATGGCAGATTCTCCCTTCCTTGACCAAGTCTGGATGAGATGATGTGCCCATCCTCCAGAAAAGTATTATATCTTATATATATATTATCGCCAGAAAAGTATTATAAACTGTATTATATTAAGATCTACAGACACACCAAAAAAAACAAGGGGAGGATGGGGGTGTGAGTACTACCAATAGGGAGTCCCTGGTTTAGAATCATAGAATGGTTTGGGTTGGAAGGGACCTTAAAGATCAAGTTCCAACCCTCAACGAGATAAGGATGCATACCTCAAAGAGGCTGAGCTTCCCCCTTCCCCTACCTGCCAGGAAGACGAGTGCTCGGGTTCCCCCCACCAGAAATCAGCTCTGGGGAGTCTGATAGGTCTGATGGAGCTGGTGGGTCTGAATATGGATGTGAGGAACGGTCCCGAGATGCGAGAAAGTTGGGTCCGTTCTGGTTTCATCCCCATATCCTCCACAACACTAGGGAAACAGCACTCTCCCCCTGAGCCCCAGAGTTCTGTGGGCACCCACTGGGACTCGACAGCAGCTCTGTTTAGTCCCCTGTGCCCCAGCTGCAGGTTCCTCGGGGCAGAGGTTGTCCCTGACAGCTTTGTCACCCTGCTGTCATCTCTGGCCCAGGGCCTCTAGGTGCTGCTCTACTCCCAGCAATGGATTTCCCGGCAGGAGGAGAAGGGTGGCACTAACCTCCTCATGTCGCAGGAGGAAACTGCAGCAGTTCTGGATCACCAGAAAGGGCTTTTTTTTTTTTTTTTTTAAAGCATCTTATCCGTTCTTGTATAAACCAGCAGACAGGGCAAGGCTGTCCATCCGTATTTCCCTCAGGGACTGCACCAGAGGGAATAAGCCTGAGCAGCACGTTCTGCATCCCATTTAAACTGAGCGACAGCAGCAGTTTAGCTTCTCCCAGGAAGGAAATAAAGAGGTTAAACCGAGCTGTTGGCATGGTGGTGATGAGAGTTAACCCCATTAGGTCAAGAACACAAGTGATTTGTCACAGAGAACAGTAACGCAGACAGGGTTGATGCTTGTAGGTGAGGCTTAAAGCTTCGGGCATTAGCAAATGAACATTTTGCCTAATTAGATATTGATCACTCTCACAAAGCATGTCATGACCACCATAAGCTTGCCACCATGCGCTAACCAGCAACGGACAATTAGAACATGTACCGGAAAGCACATTAGTTGCTTCTCCTCTAGGAAGTCTGCTCAGACATTTAGCAAATCTGTGAGTCTCATCCTGCTGTTACCTTAATGAGCGACAAATATCCCCGTGTTTCCCGAGGGCAACCACACAGTTTTCCTCATCACTGCCATACCGTGATTTTCACCTTGCATTAAAAGTGAAGCGTTGTTCCTCCTTTCCTAATGCCCTGAGGAATGCAAATTTAAAGTCTTCATTATCCAGCTGATCCCATGCCAGCTGGGACAACCAAAGAAGGTAATTTTCTTTCACCACCAGTAGAGAGATGCTGTATTAACAGCGGCTTCTTGCGCATATCCCACGCTGTGCAGGATATAGTATGAACTCTTTGTGGCCACATGAACCCTTCCTGCCATCCCACAAATATGCTGCGAGCACTGAAATGGTAATTAACGGATCTGCCTGTCCTCGGGTAAGGAGAACTAAGTTCATGTTACATCCCTGATAGCACAGATATACATAGAAGGGGTTTATTACTATACACACTGCAGAGAGAAAGAATCAAGGAGATTATATACCCTCAAAGTTTCCCCTGGTTCGTCTGTTTCATGGAGCGCCCACAGGAGACTGTATTTCCTTTGAAATACTAATCCCAGCTTAGCGAGGGCATGATCAGGCACGAACCTGGGAGAACAGCTCTTTAATTGTCCCATCTGGGAACTCTCAACAAAGGCATTTCCTCATCTGTGGGGGCTGTTGCACGCTGACGTGCGAGGATTGCCTGATGCTGCTCACAGATCGAGAAGGTCTGAGACATGCACCAAGAATTAGATGGATGGCAGGAAGCAATTGGGAGGTGCTCTTTCCCAGCACAGTCCAATCTAGGTGATCTAGGAGATGTAGGAGGTATATATCTGAGGGAGGGTGGTTTTGGTTGCCACCACTTTGCCATATAGAAAATAGTCCCTGACAGCAGCCACACAGACACTTAGAATCATAGAATGGTTGGAAGGAACCTTAAAGATCATTGAGTTCCAACCCCCCTGAATTGTCCATGCCAGAAGGGACCTCCAAAGATCATCTAGTCCAGACATCCCCAACTAGTCCAGATTGCCCAGGGCCTCATCGAACTGCACCTTGAATATCTCCAGGGAAGAGGCCTCAACCACCTCCCTGGGCAACCTGTTCCACCATCCTCATCGTGAGGAACTGGTTCCTAATATCCAATCTAAATCTGTTCTTCTCCAACTTAAAGCCATTGCCCCTCATCCTATCGCTGCAGGTCTTTGAAAACAGACCCTCAGTGCAGCTGGAGAACTGAGATGCCCTGATTTTCGTTTCTGTCTAACATGGAGCAAACATTAACACGTGTCACAGTTGTGACAGAAGCCGAACGCTGAGAACACATCTCTGCCTTCACTCTCAATGCAGCCCGTGGTCCACGCTTGGACGCAGGGAGCTCGCTGAACCCACTGACTTTCCCACCGCCTGCACCCCAAGCCTTTCATTTTGAAGGGTTTTCCTCACAAAAGTGCATTTTGCAGCACTTTCCCTCCAGCCTGTTTCAAAAACACACTATTAACCTGCCTTTGCCAGCCCCCTTCATCTTGTGCCTGCAGCAAATTTCCCATGTGATGGATAAGCAGCCCCCAGGCAAAAGGGAAGCTTCCCAGTGGAATCTGGGCAATCCAGTCCCAATTCCAGAGGTCTTAATGCCTGCAGAGACATAAGACCCCAGGACATCCTGCTGACCCAAGATGGGCATCCGCTGCAGTCACTACCCAGGCACAAGGCACTGATGAATTTTTAAGCTGGAGAAGAGAAGGTTGAGGGGAGACCTTCTTCATGCTCACAAGTATCTGAAGGGTGGGTTGGGGGAGGATGGAGCCAGAATCTTCCCAGTGGTTCCCAGTGACAGGACAAGGGGTAACGGGCACAATTTGGAACACGGGACGTTAATTTAAATATAAGGAAAAACTTCTTTGGGGTGAGGGTGGCAGAGCCCTGGCACAGGCTGCCCAGGGAGGGTGTGGAGTCCCCTTCTCTGGAGACCTTCAGGACCCACCTGGATGCAGCCCTGAGTGATGCTTTAGCCGGGGAGTTGGACTGGATGATCTCGAGAGGTCCCTTCCAACTCTGACAATTCCGTGCTGGGCAGGATTTGAAAAGATTACATCGTGCTGAATCAATTTTTAACTGCTTATCCACAAGCCAAATCCTCACACTTCCCCCCACACAGCATATTTCTTCCTTGGACAACCGGAATGTTATTTCTAATTTTTATGGGATTTGTTGATATTGCTGCAGGCATTTGGGGTTTGACTGGAGAGGAGAGAAGGCGGGATGTGCTTTTCAGTCCTGGACCACACGTGTGTCTGTGTGCATGTTCCATATCTAGGGCAGTGTTACTGGCATCTGGTAGTTTTTGGGGTTTTTTCCTGGAAGAGAACTGGTACCAAACCTTGCTTTCTGCAGCACTACAGGCACCATCTCCTGCCCTGTCTCACACTACCTCCCGTAATTAGGTTTTATGTTCCAGCTCCGAGTCCATTTTCTGTGTCAGACAATGCCTCAGCAAATTTTGGCTAAAGATTGAGGATCGGTATCTGTGGGAATAGAGCCAGAAGTTCTAGCAGAAACACAGATTTTATTTTTCACTTGAATTATATCTTAACAAATATCAGTGGGTGGGATAATTACTTGCTGGATGAAATATACTTTTCTAATCATATCATTTGTTCCCAAACACTGTGGTATTTTCGCCATGGGTTGATTTATTAACGACACCTTGCAAGCTGAGAAGCTAGGGCTTTTCCCTTCCAGCCTTTACCATGGATGAAGGGCTGTTTGGGATTGCTAACTCACACTCACTGTAAAATACGGGGATAATTATCTGCTTTAATTGCAGCAGATGCTCTCGCAAGACCTCCTGTAACTCTGTGGTGGTTGTGGCCAAAGATAGCCACCAGCCTCATCATGTTATCAGAGGAGAGGGCTGTTCAGTAAGCCAAGGCTGTCTTTCTCCAAGTGTTGGTGTCATCCCACCGCCTTAGGCTGATGGACACCAGTTGATGGCTGAGAACCGACATTGTGAGAGCCCAGCAGAGCTGAACCAGCTGGTAGCCAAGTGAAGTTTTGCTGTAGCCATGAAACACTTCCAATTAGAAGAACAGTCACAACTGAAAATGGATTCAAGTCAGCTTTTTCAATGAAGAAAGGCTGAGGGACTTGGGTCTTTTTAGTCTGGAGAAGAAAAGAATGAAGGGGGATTCGATCAATGCCTATCAATAATTAAAGAGTAGGATGGGGACAGTCTTTTTTCAGTGGTGCCCAGGGAGAGGACAAGAGGAAATAGGCACAAACTTGAACATAACAAGTTCCATCTCAACATGAGGAGGAACTTCTTCTCTTTGAAGGTGGCAGAGCCCTGGAAGAGACTGCCCAGAGAGGTGGTGGAGTCTCTGTCTCCAGGGACATTCAAACCCCATCTGGCCTTGTTCCTGTGAGACCTGCTCTGGATGGACCTGCTTTGGTAGGGGGTTGGACTAGATGATCTCCAGAGGTGCCTTCCAACCCCATAGCATTTTGTTATTCTGTGAATGCTTTCTCTCAGGCAGGATATTCAGAAAGTTGTCCTGGGCTCTGGGTTATGTTTAGCACGGGCAGAAACCTTCACTGTGGATGTGGAGGAGACCGAGGTACCCACTACAAACATTTAAAGCCCTTGGAGGCTACTCAGGACTCAATATTAAGTGTCCTCATTGGTCCAGTCTACGGTGGCCTAAACCAGACACGATGTCTCCTCCAAGTCATGGACATTTTCTGTCAAACGCTTGAGATCCAGATGTACATAATGACAGGGCTCATTATGTATCAGCATATTTTCTAATAAATTATTTCTTAGAAGTCAAGCACGAAACAAATGGGAATCATAACGAAACGAGACAACACCATTGCATGTAGTTGGAGTAATGATGAGGTTGGATCGGATAATGAATGGATAAACACTGGCATCTCTAATACCCATAATAAATTTTACGATATTGAAAAGACTGCAATGATACCAACAAATAATAGTTCATAACACTAATGACAACAATCTCATAGAAAAAAAAACCCTATATTTAGAGCTCTAGTTGTTGAAGGAAAGCATCCCAAAATGCAGAAACCACCAGAAGACCATATAAAATGGATATTATCCAGCATGCAAAAGAAACACAGCGATTCTCCTGCGTGTCCTCAACTTCTTGGCTCTCCCTGGATCTCACAAAGCACCCCTCACTCTTTGAGTGTCACCCTCACATGTGCAATGGGGGCAGGCACCGCTAACGAAAACAGCAACTGTTAATTCCCATGGCTTCAGCAGCAGCAAATACCATGGGGATTCCTCTGTCTGAGAGGCAGGAAACTTCATTAGAACAAAACATTTTATGCCATTTAAAAGTCACCGTGTTTATTATGAAGGGAGGAGGAAGAAAAAATATCACCCCGGGGATGGCATCGCTGCTGGTGTACCCGGGGTCACTTTCCCCTCTCTCACCCAAAATATATGTCCTACCAAGGCAGAGGTGAGAGCAGGGAGCACGTTGGATGGTGAGAGCTGCTGTGCAGCTCAGATGACACCTCAAGCCCTCTGGTTCCAAAGAGAAAGGGAGAGATGCTTCTTTCTTAACTCAACAATCCTCACTTTCAGAGTTCGAAAATTAAAAACTGGAGTGAAAACCAACAAATCCGCTGAGGGGCAACAGCCCCAAATACAGCGATATATTGTAAGAAGCCAGAAGAGCTCTGGATGTCACTGGGGATGAGGAGCAAAACCAGTTATCTGTCAGCATCAGTGGGTTAGTAACCGTGTCCCACAGAAGGTAGGGCTGAGACTTATCCTTCTCCTCCAGGGTTCCCTCATCGTTTCACAGATGGTGAACTGAGGCACGGTAACAGCGTTTGTAAGAGAGATTCCTTTCACCAAAAAATCATTGCCCAGTACTGGGTGCCCCTGCCAGAGGCACTTGTCCTGCAGTGCCACAAAACCAGACCCAGCCACACAGATGTCCCACCAGCCCCGTTCCTCCTCAAGGAGCAGTCAAAACACAGCCTGCCTTCCCACCAAGCTCAGCTTTGCAGCAGACGTGGTGCTTTCACAAGAGACAACCATCCCTATCATATTCCAAAATTAATTTCTCAGACAGATATCTGCTTTATGGAGATGGCAAATGAGCAGCAACCACATCAGAACACGTGTGTGACCGGCACGACAACGACAACATTTGTGATAAAACAGCCTTTCCCTTCATTCCCTTCTCCTCACATGGTAATTTACTTACAGTGCCATTTTCCCCGAGACAACTAAGTGCACAGATTTTTCTCTTTACAGTTGGCTGCTGTGGAGGGGCCACGCTTGAGAAAATTAGTTTTTATCATTTTAATCATCTAATCTTCATAAACCTTTTAACGCAAAAACAAAAACTACTTAATGCACAGCAAGATAATTAATATTGAAAATAGACTCTGCGGGGGAACTGTAGTACCTGCTGCCTTGCATTAGGCTCCCAGAATAACGAATTAGCCAGGAGCTTTAAGTAAGTTTGTAAGAACAATATAAACGGTACCGACACAGACACCACTTCCATTTGCTTTAGATATATCACATCAAGAGGCTACTTAATATCCAGATGGTCCAACATTAAGAGTAACTTCCCCAGTGTACCTGCTAAAATCTCAGTGACTCTGTAAAGAAAAATCTTCCCATTTAAAATACATCACTTTAACAAAAAACTGTAAAGGTTTACCTGGCCTGGAAGAGGAGAATTTGCCTTTTCCTCAACTAGGGGAGAGGAAGGGAAGGATTTGCAGCTGGACCTTATTAGGAGCCGCCCTAGAATAAGTTAAATTATCTTTTCTTTGCTCCCCCTGCCCAGGACAAAACCTTTTCAGCTGGACCTGGGGCCCAGGATGAGCCTTTCTGCTGCCCTAAGTGGGCAACGAAATTAGATATTCCCTTTCCTGGCAAATAGCAAATTCATTGGGACTTTTTTTTTTTTTTCCCCAAAACAAGAGCTTAGGGAGAGATAACAACTAATCCTTCTGCTGAACACATCTACCCCTAAGCAGTGTCACACAACTCATTAATGCCGAGAACTAGGAGCTGCCAGTGGGGACTAAAAGGACCCCTTAAACGCCAAAAAATACTGTGTGCACTTAGCATCTTCAAAGTACATTGCAACTATTAACTAATTATTTAAGGAACGAATTACTGGCAGCAAGATGTTTATTGCTTTTCCTGAGTGGGTGCCAGGCATCCTTTGAAGGACCCTGTTGAACTTGCCGGGGGTGGTGTTGATTTGAGGGGGGTAATGGGAGGTGTTTTGGGGTGGGAGCCCACCTTCATCTCACCTGGCTCACAGAAGGGTGCTCAGCTTTGGAGTCCCCAATGCCAGTGGTCCCTGTCCTCACCCAGACCCTGTCCCCATCATTAAAAAGGTGCCATTTCCAGATTTCACCCCTCCAGTCTCTATAGCAGCCAGGTATGCATGAACCTGCATGGCTAATTAGCTAAGTTCGTTATCTGCCACGGTTACAGTCGCTTCACAAGGGACTGCTGAAAGGCGAGAGGTTAAAAAACCTGTGCTGAGATAGGAAACGGAGGGAAGGAAATCAAACTAGAATACAGATTCATTTAAAGCTCAGCAGGGAATGGATAAGGATAGCAAAAAAAAATAAAATCAAAAAGTAGAGTGAATTAATGCCGCCAAAGGATTTAAAGGGAATCTGAAAGACATTTATTATATGAGTATCGGGGGAAGATGAGAAAATCTTAGAGAGAAAGGATGTCCATTAATTAGTAAACTAGAGTGGGTATGAAACTAATGATGACTAGAGTCTATCTTTAATGAGACAGATAAAAGAAACGTGAACAATTCAGCAATGAGGAAAAGCCAATAAAATATCTTTTCTTGGTAACAGGTGAGAAAATACTTGAGGGAAAATGAGCCTATACGTAAATTAGCTGGTGGAGAGGAGCACTGGGAGTGATGCCTGGCAAGGAACAGGGATGGTGCTGAGCAAGACATGATGGTACGGGGGCTTCCTGAGGTATTTGGGGTGTCCTTGTCCAAACACAAGAGTGGTTGCTGTCAGCAGGTGGAGGGATCACAACCCCTGGGTGCAGCCCTCCAGGGATGCATCCCAGGTCATTCTGTTGGATCCCAACCATTCCAGACAGAAATCACAGCCCTGCCTGGGCTTGCACTAATAGAATAATGACAGACCTGCCAATTAGCCCAGCCCACAGTCCAGGATTAACATCATATTTGCCCCCAGGTACCCATTTTTAGAGGTTTTGATATACCCAGCTACCTTGGAGGCAGTTGTAGTGGTGGGTGTTTGGGATGCCTGAGAGCTGGCCCCAGCAGCACGAAGCCTCAGACACCGTCGTTGTCTCTCCAGACAAACTTGATTGCTTTTCTGATAGAAGCAGAAAATTAACGGATGAAGGGAACGCTGGAGCTGTAATATATTTGCATCCAAGCAGTGCATTTGATACTGTGCCTCGTGAAATCTTTCTGGAAAAATTAATTTAAATCAGCTTGGAGATGAATACTGTCTCCTTGATTGAAAACAGGCTGGAAGGCTATAAAGAGAGGTTAACAGTGAGCGGCAGCGCATGGATTTGAAGATGAGGAGACCACAGAAGAACCACTACTCTTACTCCTAAGTAAGTTTTCTTTAATATCCTCACTGTTCATCTAGAAATGGAGGAGGAAACAGCATCCTAATAGTAGGTGCACATGAGATTAAATTAGGAAGAACTCAAATCCTCCATAAAAGATGCAAGCAGATGCAGGGAGAGAAGCAGCTGGGTCAGGACGCTATAAAATGAATTCAGGGCTAGTGACAGAGCAGGAGAATTTGACCAGTTCTCCTGTTCACTGGAACGAACCAGCTCAATCCATTTTCACTGGTAGGAGGAAAGGAATTTTTCATTCATAATTTTGCATGTCTCAACCTACTGGACACACTCTTCCCTATGCAATATCCTATGGATATTTGGATATTTTATGACATAAGGCAGGGGTTTGACTTCCACATGGGGTGATTGATGCTGCTTAGAGTTCAAATCACTCGCTTAAAAAAAAAAAAAAAAAACAAACATTTAAAATTTTAGAATCTGCTGCTAAGTAACTGAAGCAGAACAGGAGGTTCAATTTCACCTTCTCCCTCAAAACATGTAGGCACAAGTCAGACCCAACCTAGAAATGAGGGATGGCAGCAAAAGGGCAGTGCCATTGCTCCTGGAACACCATGTTCAGTTCTGCGGAACTCATTAGCGAGGAGATATTGAAAAATTGTGGTGAGTTTCAGAGAAGAGCAACAAAAAATTATCAAGGGGATGGAGAGATTCATTTATAAAGAAAGATTAAAGGAGCTAAATCAGTACTGGAAGGACTGAATTTGTAATATACTGTCACTCAGAGAAAAATGGTTACAGAGAGACGTTACAATCCAGCGCTGAAAGGTATAAACACCAAAGACGGGGAGGAATCAAGTAACACAGCAGGGTGGAAAAGAAAGTTTGAGGAGCCAGAAGGAAAAAAGGGCAACATAGACTAAATACCCAGAAAAAACATCCTGGCAAGGGAAGCCTTGCAATGCTTGAAGTTAGGAGGAGAAAAAAAAGCCACAATTGTAGAATGGTTAGAGCTGGAAGAGATGATGGAGTTCCAGCAGAGGGTGTGCAATGGGGATGGTGGCCAAGTCCCCTCAGAGAGCCAAAAGATGGCTTTGCTTCTTCCTGCTTTCTGTGGGAATGGTCCCCTGCTGGGTTTAGATGATAGCAGTGATTGTCTGAATATGTATGAAGATTGTTGTTCACTGCAAGCTGTGGTGATGATATCATCTCCTTCCTATAATTTCAAATCTCCTCTAGTGAGTGCTTGCTCAGAATGAAGAATTTGGAATCCAATCTCTGGACAATTTTTTTTTCCTTGATTATCTGAGAGTTTTTTTATACTTGGTGGGACTGTGGGACCCAACGTGTGCAGGCACTTTCCTCCTCCATGTAAAATTTCCAATTTAATCTCTTACTCTCAGAGTCACTTGTTACCCCTCTACAGAAATGCATCTTTGTGTTCTTACGTGTGGTTGCTCAGTGCCAACAGCAACAAGCCCAGGGCAGGTATCCTTAATGCCTTGCCGGAGCCAACACAGGCTATCCTTCAGGATTCCAGCCTCCTACGGACCGTGTTGGTGATGCAACGCAGCATTTCAGTTTTCTCATTTATTTCGCTTCGCTTTGTATGGCTTTCACCCCTCAAATATTGATTAAGTCAAGTCAAAGCCTTGTACTAATCAGCGTGGCGCCGTTTGTGTTGTTCTACACGTGTACCCATTACAACTGGGTTTGTAAAGTAGTTTGCGAGCTATCCGTTTCCAGAATTAGACAAGGTCGGTGTGTTTTAGCTGAGATCAGCTCCTGGGCGTTCAGTAGCACCTAGGCTCCGTTGACTAGCAATTTTCTGTGCATTAGAAAATGTGGTTTGGTCCTCCTCCCCTCCTAGCGATGCTTAATTAAAGCAATTCATGTGAAGTAAATCAACTTCCGCGGGTGATTAAACAAAGGGAAAGATCAGAGAGATGCGTAATACCTACCATGGATATAAGCCTGTACTGTAAGAGGGGGGAAAAAAGTGGAAATAAATGAAATAAAGCCTCTTTGAGAGTACTGTTTGCCCCCATCCCGAAAGTAGCCCGGGAGAAGAGAGATGCTCTCCTAGTGGTGAGAGCTAAATTCTTTGCACCAAGTGGAACTCCCAAAAAATGAGCAAAACTTGGAAAGAGCTTATCTGGAGAGGGATCAAGGACCTGAACTCCGAACGGTGGCAACCAGTGGGGTGAATTCTGCCCACCTGGTCCCCGGCAGCTGTCAAGTGGGAATTTCTCATCTTTGAATAAAGCCAGAGAAACAGTCAGATGACTTTGTACTCCTGTCATTTGTATTCTGCCTCCGGACTCTCTCGTTCCTCTTGCTTTGAGCAATATTTTTTCAACCTTGTCTTCTCATTAAAATTTCCTCTTCATTATAGCGCATTTCAAAATAATTTCCTCCTGAACCCAGCTCAGGGTACAGCCCAACTAATAAGAATTGCATGATTTGCATTATTATGCACACATAACCCATTATAATTGAATCTTATTCCTCTTTAATTGCACGTGTTTACAAACACCGTGTTCACTGCAACAGATTATGTATTTTAGTTGATTGTGCCATTAATGATTGAAAAGCCGGTGCCATTTTGCATTAAGCCCATTTTTGGTTTGCATAATAAATGACACAACAGAAAACTCTTTCAGAGAGCCACAAAGATACATTCCTAACTTTCTCCAGTTTATTTTTAAGCGTTGAGAAGGGTTCTCCCTACATTGAAATCGTGCTTCCTTTGAAAGGCAACCCTTCCAGACATTCAAACCACCTCCATCCTGCCAGAACATGGCCGTATTTTAGTCAAATATTCATTCTCGGTTGAATTGGAAGGCCAGATTTATTTCATTTTGCATTTTCAAAGAAGAGCTTTGCGTCCAGAGCTCCCCCTTTTGGGAACCTGCTTAAATCTGGCCCCCCACTGACTGCCTGGTGGTTTTTATTTCTGGCCAACGTGATAAGGTCAGCAGATGCAAAATTATTTAGGCAATGGAGCTCCTGAGACTTCAGATACTGATGGGAATTGGACAATTTGGCAGCGTGCTTGTGCTGGTTTGGTGCAAGGTCAGTCAGATAAGGTCAGGCAGGATGTTAAATCTGGCCACTGCCTAGTTTGTCATCAGGTTTTATAACAGGAACGAGGGAGCCTGATAGACCAGAATCTCCAGAAGCAAAAAAAAAAAATAAAAAAAAAATTTAAACACACCCCCTCCCCCCAAGTTTTATGGAAAATATACTCATTTTACTGTTCTTTTTCTCAGATATATTTACCCTGTGTAGCACTAACAGAGCTGGATGTGCAGTATCTGGGCTCTGCTCAGCTTTTTCCTCACACATTTACCCTGCTGCTCTTTACGCATCTACCCAGGGAATATTCTCACCCTAAAACCTGTCCTTCACATGAGTAATGCCTGATTGAAGATGATGACAGGACCAGGTCGCCCAGAGAAGCTGTGGCTGCCCCATCCCCGGAGGGGTTCAAGGCCAGGTTGGATGGGGCTTTGAGCAACCTGGTCCAGTAGAAGGTGTCCTTGCCCAGGGCAAGGGGTTGGAACTGGATGATCTTTGAGGTCTCTTCCAACTCTACCCATTCCATGATTCTATGGCCACCAACTGCAAGCATCTTGCCAAGAATCCTCAAAACTAGCAGTGATTTTTGCCACCACTGCATCATGAATCTAGCAGCTTTCCCCCGAGCCCCTCCTCCTACACAAAGTCAGGAGCTGGGAGCTGACTTCACAGCCCCAAACGAGCATATTGGCTTGTTAAATTTAATCATCACTGAAGAAAAGACTGTTGCGGTAGTGAAGGAGAAATAAAGGGTTCATCCTGAGCGAGGGAGAGAGGTTTTGGCAGAAATCAAAATGCAGGTGATGTGCTCAGCAACTCCAAGATGCGATTGTTTATGTCTTTGGCAATAAATAATACATCACAGGCATTGACAAACAGAGCTTCACAACAGCCTTGTGGAGTAAATCAGCAGTCGTTATCCAGGACAAGGGAGGGAGATGGGGCAGAAAAAGGTTAAGCAACCTGACCAAGGGGTTCCAGCAAGCCTGTGGCAAAGTGCAGCTCTGGTCGTGGCCGGGTCTACGCTGGTGACCACAAGGCCTTTCCCTCCAGATTTTCTTCTGGCTGTCACCAACTGCAAAGGAATGGCCACTGATAACACATTTGGATACTAAGTTGTCAGGAGGACGTGAAGCCAGGAGATAAATTAATGATTTTTATGTTCTGTGATGGATTTATAGAGAATCTCAGAGGCTTTAATTTGGACAGTCTGGGTTCTGCCATGCCTTTTTGGTTTGGCCTATTGGATTTTTGATAACTATAAAGCTCTCCGGTGGGACTGGGGATCTGAAGTGTTTGGGGTGGAATTAAACAACAGAGTCTGATTCTGTGTTTAGAACAGGAAGGCTTTTGTTTTGGGCTTATAGGGATTTGGGCAGCATCTGTGCTCTTGTTATTAATTGCTGTGCATTATGACTCATAGTAAACTTACTGCATTGTCTAAACTGTTTTCTAGGCATCATGAAATGGTTAGAGGCTTCATGTATCTTGAAGAGTGAGATTTTGCCCACCTTTACACAGCCGTGTAAGTAGGGATGGCTGTAAGATGATACATCGGGAGGCAGGCTGATAATGCAGAGGTGATCTTGCAGACATTTGTATTTACTGTGATTTATGGCAGCTTGCTTTGACTTGGAAGCACTTTGGGCTGAATCAGTTGAATTCACAGGCTGGATCCAGTAAAAACCAGGATCTCGTTGCTCTTGTCCCTTCCTCCTTCCTTCCCTCCTTGCAGGACATCCTGCCCGCGTTGCCAGTTGGGTCCAGACCCCTGCTCCTCCAAGCACCAGCCAGGGTCATAGCAGGAGGTTCTGGTGAGGCTTACACTCAAGTTGAGAGGTTTCTTTTAGCTTCTAGGGTAGAGGAGGCCAGCACACCCCTCTTTTCCAAAGTTACTCCAAACCTGGAGTCAGGACCTAGCGCCTCTCAAAAGCTTTACTCTCCAGTGATGAGCAGCGTGGCAGAAGCAAAAGGTGTTACTCTTATCGTTCTCCTTTGAAATGCCCCATCCCTGGGGTAGTTTGATGTTTGGAGGATTCACCACTTGGGGTGAGATCTGCCATCAACCTGGGAATTTGGGATTTGGAAGCAGTGGCTTCACAGAGAACTTCGTGCCGCATGTTGAGGAGGTAAAGATTTTGCCTGGGGAGAAAAGCTCTGCAGAGCTCTGGAAGGAGCAGTTCCTGTAGCTAGAGGAGAAGAGTTGGTACAAGGTCAGAGCTTTTAGAAAGGGCAAAGAGAAAGCAATCCATGGATGCCTGAGCCTGGGTGCATTTGCATGCCCGTGCATATGCAAGTAGGTTTTGTGGGTGGGATTAACTCCTAGGTGCGTTTTGGTGAGCTAAGTATGAAGTTGCAGAATACAGTCTCATCCTTCTGTGAACACAGCTGCATTAACCTTAAGAGAGGAGGGATTTAAAGCACTGCAATAATGCCGTGTTGAGGATGAATCCCTTGCAAAACCCTTGTGCTAAATCAAACTTGTTTTAGTTAAATAAGCTCATAAACTCCTCCATCACACAAACTATTATTTTTATGCTTTCAGTACTGAAAAATGGCCAAATATATTACCATTGCTTTTAACCTGGCTAAAGATACTTGCTCCTGGCCTGAGATGCTGTCTGCCAAGCTTCAGGACTGAAGCAGATTTTTATGCTTGAAGCTTTGAACAAAGAAGCCTCGGGGGCGGGGAGGGGGGGGGGNGAAAATCAAGGAGGGTTTATCACTGACGAGTTGGCACGATCTTAACTACTGTTGAGCATCTGGAGAATCTGGAAAACACATCGGCCTTGGAGCCAGTGGGGAAAAGAGGAAATTCTGCAGTTACCAGAGTCTTGCCAGAAAAAAGAACAAATTAAAGGGAGAGGTGAGCGCTTCAAAGATGCGGCAGCTTGCAGACAGCAAAGCCTGTTGATAAGACCATTATAAACCAGCAAGCAAAACGATTAAAGAAGTGGAATTGCCCTTCTGGTGCTTGGGACAGTTAGTTGTGTCCCGATGGCATTGCCACAGATCTGAGGGCAGAAAACAATCCACCACTGAAAATCTGTACATAGAGTCAGTGCCTTCTCTCAACCCCCAAACACCTTCTGTCCCAACTCTCAGCTTCCCAACCAGGCTGCTTTACTGGGATTTTAGTGGGGAAGGCAGGTGGAGGCAGAAAAAAAGGAAAAAAAGTGGGAGAATATGATCGGTGGAGATGTTTAGGAGTACATCGAGTAGGAACCTGGAAGCAAGGACAACTTGGCTCCCAGCCTCAGGAATTCCCTGAAGCCCTGGGAATGCCTGCAATGCAAACGCCACGTCCAGGGTGGGAGGTGACATCTCAGCACAAGTGTTCCCTATCTCCTGCTCTACAGGAGGGCTCGTAGCTGCGGAGTGGCTCGGTGCTTTCAGCTAATACTCAGGAGCAAATGGAGAGGCTTTCAAATGCCCGAAATACCCGGCGATTAACTCAACAGTGGCAAAAAATAAAAGCAGTGTCACACACGGCAGCGTATTTGGCATATTTCCAGGCCTTAGCAAATACAAAGCCCCATCAGTCTAAAGGAGCATTAGGAGTTTATGATGTGGAAATAACTGGTTGGTGTGTGACGCATTTCCAGCTTATGATGAGCCGTCTATTAGAAGAAAATGTTTCCGACATTCCGGGGCTAGAGTCAAACCTTGCTGCTGCTGCAGGCCAAATGCCACGGACATGAGGCAAGCCTTTCAGAAAGGGAATAGCCCACCACGTGCGAAGATCAGGAAGCATTAGGCATAATTACTTCTCAGCTATTTAGATGAGGTGATGGGGAAAAGTCTTCTGTAATAGCTGCGTTGGGGCAGCTGATGCCTGCGATGGTGTCATCTTTGCTGGCTTCCTCTCATTCCGAGGCATCCACCGCATGGATGGAAACCTTTTACAGTTTGACCGTTTGACTTGAAGCAAGCTCTCAGACTAAAAGGGAACCTGCTGAAATGGCAAAAGGGAGTGAACTGCTTTCAGTGCCTCTATTTTAACAGAAACAAACAACAAAAAAAAGGCGCTTCAGTTGTGTCCAGCAACCAAGGTTGGCATGACCTTGGGTTTGAGTAGCAGCACTCTATCCACTCCAACAGAGTTGGGTCAGAGTCAGGAGATCTCAGAGCACCCCATGGACACCACCTGGATTTACAAATACCTTCAGCACCAGAAAAAAAATATTTGCTTTACAGATGAGTAAACTGAAACACAAGGAAATAGAGTCTTGCCCAAGAAGTCAACAGCACATTCAGCAACCACAGGAACTACAACTGCCAGGACCTCTTTTTCAATGCATTCTCCTTGGGGGTAAGCCAGCGAGAGAAGTCCAGTCACACATATAGTGCAGGAGAAAAAGAAAGCAAGCATCCCTCATCGCCAATGTAGTCCCAAATGTTGTTCACAAGATCCATAATCATTTCCTTAAGAAACAATGTTTGAAGAGTGTTTCCTTTCTCAGGAGGAGTTCATCATTGAAAGAAAATCTTAGGTAGTTTCAGGAGGACAGGTCCCCTCCTTCCATGACCCTGACCTGCACTCAGGATGGTGGCAGCAAACCCAATATTAGACCTCTAACTCCAAGAGTATTCGTATAGAGAGTACAAGAAGATGTGAGCCAAATCTCAAACTGAAAAAAAAATGGACCCGTATCTTTTCTCTTTCTTCCTTTTAAATATTTATTTTCTCTCCTCTGGGTCTTTTAAATTCTTCTACCTGCTATTTTTGCCAAAGACACAAATCTTTATTTGACGCTGCCTTTTCAATTCCTCAGGAAAAAAAAGAAAAAAAAAGAAAAAAAAAGAAAAAAAAAGAAAAAAAAAGAAAAAAAAAGAAAAAAAAAGAAAAAAAAGAAAAAAAAGAAAAAAAAGA
>VXBW01000873.1:633760-651104 GCA_013400375.1 Thinocorus orbignyianus
AAAAAAAAGGAAAAAAAAAGGAAAAAAAAAGAAAAAAAAAAGGAAAAAAAAAGGAAAAAAAAAGGAAAAAAAAAGGAAAAAAAAAGGAAAAAAAAAGGAAAAAAGAAAAGCTGTGGACACATCAGTATCAGTGACAAAGGACTTCAAGAGCAATTCAGTGAAGGTGTCTCTGCTGGAGAAGCTCTAGTAGATGTCATACAGCACTAAAGTAAGAGAGGTTTGGCCTGAGCTCTTTACATTTGGGAAACTGTCTTTGCAACGATTACAAATTTGAGGCTTATTTTCCCATCTTTAACCCTGTGACACAAAGAAGCTTCCCAAAAGTAAATGTTCATTCTTCTCTCCTGAAGTACCAGGTACTTGTCAAATGCATACAGAATCTGGACACTCGCTCACACGCTTTTGTTCTCGTTTCAGACAATACCACCTCCATACTCTACAGAATACTTCTCAGAGCCTGAACTTTTTAAAATAAAGCATACAGACATTTGCAGGAACAGAGCACCTCCTTTCTTCCCTGACTTGATTATGAGAGTAATTTATGGACAAGTACATTTGTGCCCAGAAAGAAGGATCAATTGCAAGATGAGTTAAGGAGACACTTGTTCAGATAAGAACAACTCCTTGACTGACATCCTTGCTGCTTCAGTGACTCCTGAGAAAATGTGTCAAGAAGTATTTTCATGGCTAACGTGACCTCTCAGCCATGTTGTTCCTCAGCTAGCCTTTCATACATCAACTGAGAACACATCTACTTTATGCCAGTAGAAGGAGAACGTTTCACTGTGCTCCATGAGAATTGGATCATTCTGTTCTAACCCCGCTACCTGCTGAGATGCATCACTCTGTCACAGAGCTATGGCATTTTCCAGCAGACAAGTGTCAAGCCAACCTCCAGACACGTCACGTATCAGCGCTGCCCTCATCTACCACTTGCATCCCTGCGTCTGAACAACATGATTATCAGAGGGCCAGCACTGAGGTGCTGGTGCGATTAGATGGGGAGGGAGGGTGGTGGGGTGGGTGCAACAAGCTACAAACTCTCTACCAGAGACTTTACATGTCCTGAGAGCACTGGCCTGTGAGGACACTGCAGCAGAGCAGCAGCCCACACTCTACTTGCAGATCACAGAACTGTAGGGGTTGGAAGAGACTTCTTGAGATCATCTAGTCCAACCCCCCTGACAAAGCAGGGTCATCCAGAGCAGGTTGCACAGGAGCATGTCCAGGCAGATTTTGAATGTCTCCAGAGAAGGAGACTCCACACCATCTCTGGACAGCTTGTTCCAGGGCTCTGCCACCCTAAAAGTGAAGTTTTTCCACGTGTTCAGAAAGAACTCCCTGTGTTCCAGCCTGTGCCTGTTGCTCCTTATCCCACCAGCAGGCAGCACTGGGAAGAACCTGGCCCCATCCTCTTGACACCCACCCTTTAGCTATTGCTCAGCATCAATGAGATCCCCTCCCAGTCTTCTCCAGGCTAAACAGACCCAGATCTCTCACCTTTTCTTCAGCAGAGATGCTCCATTCCCTTGATCATCTTCATACCCTCTACTGGACTCTATCCAGCAGTTCCCTGTCCTTCTTGAACTGGGGAGCCCAGAAACAGACCCAGTGCTCCAGATGGTGCCTCACCAGGGCAGAGCAGAGGGGGAAGATAACTTCCCTCTGCCTGCTGGCCACACTTTTTAATGGACCCCAGGAGACCACCGGCCTCCTTGGCCACAAGGGCACAATGCTGCCTCATGGACAACTTGTCCACGAGGACACCAAAGTCTCTCTCTGCAGAGCTGCAGATGCCATGGCCCTCGGAAGGGCTGCTTGGTTCAGTGCTGCTCCCCAGACAAAAGTGGCAGCTGGAGGTCACTCAGCAGTAGACACAGAGGAGGCAAAAGGAGAGAAGAACTGCCTTTGCCTGCCCGCTCCACCTTCTGCTGCTGGTTTCCTGGGAGCTGAGGATCAGCCCAGCTCTATTTTCAGGATTGAGATAAAAGTTGCAGTCACAGGTCATGAATCTTTCAGTTGTAAGAAAGCCTGACTCCTTTTGGGTTTGGTTTGGTTTTTTTGTTTTTTTTTTTTTTCCTCCCTTCTCTTCTGCAGGACAGGAAGAAGAGAGCAGTCACTCTGCTATGCCTGCCAAGCTGGGTGTTGCCTGGCTGGAGTGCCCAGCTCAGAGCGAGCTGCTGATTTCATCCAGAGGCCAGAAAGATGCTGACACCCATGAACATGCACACCGGGGATGTTCACGCATGGGCTCACACAGCTGGCCTTCGGTAGATATTTGCTGTGCTCCCCCCTGGTGCAGAGTCTCTTCTCTGAGTCCTCTTCAAGCCGCTGCCTTGCAGGGGCTGGGGGAGGAGGGGAGGATGTCACAGAATCATGGTGAAACTAAAATCTCAGAGCAGAAAACCAGAGGGCTGGAAGGGGGTTCTGCATGACTGAGCCCAATCCGCTGCAATCATAAGGTTCCTTTCATCCTGCAGCAAAGCTGGACGTTAAAACTAGTTTGTTTTCACCTCTACCTCTTCGTCGAGAGGACTAATTTAGTGCCTCATTCTTCTGATGGCTGGAAACCTCAGAATTTCCAGCCTAAGTTTATCCATGACCCATTTATACCTATTTGTTCTTATGCCAGTGCTCTTCTAGAGTTTAAATAAGTCTTCTCACTCTCCAGAGTTAACCCTCCTCCCCCCTGCATTTATAGACAGCCGTCACATCTCTCAAAGCCAAATAAAGGCTACACTTCTCTGCAGCTGATCCTATTTTAACAGACCTTTTCTGAGCTTCTGTGCCAGGATTGACTACCTGGTGCTGCAGGTAGGGTCTCATCAGGCCCTGCATCAGTGACGTTCAACATCAAATGTCACAGAGGTTCACAAATTCCTTCTTCAGCATCCCTCAGTGCACCCCAGAACAGCCAACTTCACTTTCTTCTCCACTATAATTTCCAAAAGATGTGCCCCATTACACGGAAATCACGCATGGCACGATTCCATCAGTGCTCAGCCTTGCTTTTTCTGCCATTACATCTGTCTGTCTTCACACTTCCATCTATCCTGCTGCAGCCCTCAAGAACATCCCATTTGTTGTTTTTTTAAAATACAGTTTTCTGGACCTCCATGATACTAATCTACTCTAATTTCATCTCAGCTACAAATGTTAAATCTTCTCTTTTTGTGGCGGGAACACTGGAAAGAGAAATGCAGCCAGCATTCCCCACCAATCCTACAGGGTTGGTGCCACTGCACCCAAATTTTCCCAAATGTATTATATACTATCCTGACATTTCCTTTGCAATTCCACTAATCCCCATTTTCTCCACTTTGACAAATCTTTTCACTATGTCAAATACTCGGTAGAAGCCCAGAAGATTAAATCTACTGTGCTGCTTTTGTCGAGAAGAATCAATTATCTTATCAAATAAAATCATCAGATTCATCTGACACAACACGCCTTTGGTAAAGCCAAGTTGTGTTCCTTCCTTCAGACACAGGTCCTTCTCCTCCATAAAGCTTTGTGTAACTCTGAGGTCAGACAAACCAGCCCTTAGTCACATCGAACACATTTTTCTCTTAAAAAATACTCAGCAAGAGGTATAAGGAGGGGTGACAGGAGCAGTGCCCCAGCTGGAGACGGATTCCCTACATATTGGCTCCAGCAAAGCCCCAGCAGAACTGCAGCTGACCTCTATTACCTGCTTTTTCTACTTCTTTTTTTTTAACATTGGGAGTTTTCTGTGTGTTTTACTTCAGAAGTGGTTTGAAAGCAGGCTTTTGCGGCATCAAAGTACAGGAGCAAACACAGCACATTCTAGAAAAATAACCCGAGAGCTGCATTTCCACCAGACCAGTAGAAACTAAATGCTGTATCATTTCCCACAGCAATCAGAGACTCTGGCCCTTAAATCAGGCCAGAGAATTGCAAAGTGCTTAGAAGCTGGTGACTAGAAATGAAAATAAAATTGAGAGTATTACATGTGTTTGGCTTGTGTTTGATCCAAAGCCTTCTGGCTGGTGCCACTCACAGGCTATTGGATGTTCAAAGCCTTCTGGCTGGGGATCTAGTTCTTCTGCATCTCTGTATCCTGTGGTCACTCACAGAAAAGGACCTGGATTTGGGGACCAGATAGGCTCCTGTGAGCTAAATTTATGTTAGCAAGTTATTCATATTAACATCTTTTCTCTCCCTTGGTGTCCCTCCTCCCTTCATCCTATCCACCAAGGAACTCCTTTTAATTTGCTCAGCCAGGGCTGCTCTATAACTTTTCCTCCTCAAACCCTTGGTGAGTCACTTTGTTTTGAGGACGTTATCACCCTTTAGGATGGCCAGATGGGACTGTATCTTGCCAGAAATTAGACAGCACCAGCTTTTCGTACATCTAGTCCATGAGTAAGCCCTAAGGAGATCATTAGCCTGCCTAAGGGTTTATGCGAGGGAGGAAGATGAGGGCAGAGGAGGGTAGAAGATCAAAGAGAGGTTCCAGTCTCAGAAATGCTGTGCCTTGCACAGGACACATCACATCTTTTTGCTTCATTTTTGCTTTCTCATGACCAATGATACACTCTTGAGCTTGCCCCTTGCTATACCCAAAGAATGGTTCAGGTTGGAAGGAACCTCAAAGATCATCCAGTTCCAACCCCCCTGCCAAGGGCAGGGACACCTCCCACCAGACCAAGTTGCTTAAATCTGACCTTGAGCCCCTCCAGGGATGGGGCAGCCACAGCTTCTCTTGGCCAGGGCTCTGCATCTCACCCTCGTTCCTCATTCCTAGATCCATCACAAGATGCAGGAGCACCATAGCCATGGAAATAGCTCCTGGGACAAACTCCAAGCCATACTGTACAGGAGTGCAATATGGCATTTTACTAACTGTTTATACTACATACAAACAATGAAGTTGATGCGTTAATGAAAATTAAGACAAATGATTGTGTTTTACCAGAGCTGTTCTAGGACTGTCTCAAACAGCCTTGCATGGACAATTAATCTTCTATTATAAAAATAAAACGAATGGTCAGTGACTGGGATCAGAAGAGAAAAGAATGAAACCAAAACACAATTATTATCAAAGACAGACCCCAAAAGGATACCAGACTCCAGTTGAAAGTTCAGGCAAATTATGAGCCTAGTGGCAAAGACAACCCCACTTCATTTTCTTTGTATCACAAAACAGCTTTACGAATCCAGTACGGACATTTTAGCAAATCTGATTATGCAGGGGAAAAAACTCTTGTCATAATTAATCCAATTCAGAAATCAGATGCCAGCAAAGGGGGAATCTTCCTTCTCATTTATATTCCTGTCAACCCACTGAAATCAGAAGGGCTTCAGGAAAATTTAAGACTTACTTTGTAAAACTATATTGCTTGACAGTAATGGGGCTCGTAGTTACATCTAGGTGCTTCTCCCATCACACTCAAACATTATTGAGTGTTATTGTTAAACGGACAAAAGATCTCTGGAGCGAATTCCTGCTTCAGGATTGAAGTTTGAAAGTAAAATGTGATTTTACATCTAGAGTCCGGAATTATAGCAGACAGTAGTAGCCATACAGTAAAGAATATATCTCATATATATGATACCCAATATATAAACGCAGGGTCTTGATCCTCTATTTCATTAAAAATGGCTATATTAAAAATTAATGGCATAAAATTTCTTCACGGTGTCTCAAATATTTCATGTGGCCCAAGGAATGTTCTAGTAGCTGAAATATCAAGAGGCTACTGAAATAAAACACATGAATAACTTCAGGCAGACGATGTCTTTTTGCTCAGTGGTTAAACAGCTCTTGACACAATGGAGCGGTCCCTGAAAGGGAACTCTGAAAGGACCAAGCTGTCCAAAGTAATTAAGGCACATGATTGATTTCTTTGCAAAAAGAAAGAAAAGAAAAAGCAGATCTTCAACTTTTGGACTCAGAATTGTGCTCCTCATCGCGGTGTGTGGGAGAGGCATCACTTCCTACTACTCTAGTAACACCAGCTTCCTAATTGGCTCTAGATCAAGGATTCTTCATGTTATTCTGGATTTGACAAGGCTGAATTCTGCCTGTTCCCACCAGCACGGGCAGGAGAAACTCTTATCAACTGCTGGAGAGCTGCTCTGTATTTGCACAGGTGGGGCTGGGAGCTGATTCGGGACTCAATGTCTTTGCCTCTCTGAGAGATAAAATTTGCATTTCCTCTTGCTTGAAAGCCTATCTCGAAAAATGTTCCAAAGTATCTCATTACTGACTTCATCTATGAATGCAGACCCTGCTTTGGCTTCCCCATGAGTTCTCTCACAGGCTTCCTGCAGGAATAAAGCCCCATCACAGAGAGCTTCATGCTGGTCCACCTCCACCATCATCCCTGCATCTTCTGCATCAGCCACACCATACAATGCCACACACACACCAACAGGGTGTGACCAGACCATACTACATACCAGATAGAACTTTTCATGCAAGATGAATGCCCCCCAAGCTCTTCGCAGCCAAGAGACCTTCCTGCCCACATGGACTTCCCAACCCTTTTTGTGTCAGACAGCATCAAACCTCACCAGAGCAGAGGTCTTGCATGGGGCCAAGAGGGGCAGAAAAGGACCTCGTGGTGTTGGTCAACAACCAGCAGTGTGCTCAGGTGGCCAAGAAGGCCAACAGCCTCCTGGTCTCTTCCTAGGAAGAGTGTGGCCAGCAGGAGTAGGGCAGTGGTTGTCCCCCCATACTCAGCACTGGTGAGGCCCCACCTTAGGGTCCTGTGTCCAGTTTTGGATCCCTCATGACAAGACAGATATTGAGGGGCTGGAGTGTGTCTAGAGAAGGGAATGGAGCAGGTGAGGGGTCTGGACCACAAGGAGAAAGGTCTGGAGAACTTGTGAGGAGCAGCTGAGGGATCTGGGGTTGAGAAAAAGAAGCTGAGGTGAGACCTTCTCACTCTCTACAACTCCCTGAAAGGAGGGTGTAGAGAGGTAGTTGTTGGCCTCTTCTCCCAAAACCACTTTCAGTGTAAAAAGTTTGCCTAATATCCAATCTAAACTTTCCCCGGCAGAACTTGAGGCCATTTTCTCCTGTCCTATCACACGTGAGTTGGGATTGGGGCTTTTTTTACTACTCTACTGCACCAAGAAGTACGTGAAATTCAAAGTAAAGAAAATAACATCCTTCTTGTGGTGGCTGTGGGTGGATTAGAGGAGCAAGCGGAGAGTGTGTATATGGGAGGTGCATCAGGATGCTTTTGTCTTTAAACACAGGCATCTGCAGCCAAAAATATCCCCCCCTGTCCTGAGCCTGATCCTGCAACATCCAGCTGCTCACACTGGAGCTGGGACACGCATCGCCAAAGTAAAGACTTTCTGGGGCTGCTTTTTCTTGGGTTTGTTTTATTTGCTCACCATTAAAACATGCGGTCTACAGCTCCAGCTGGGTGACCCTGCAAGAGAAGGGCAGGATTTGTGTGCTCCTGGACAAATCCTCACACAGGGATTTTTCTTGTTGTTTTTTTTTTTTTTTTTTTTTTTTCCCCTTTTGATAAGGATACAGCCCCTCATCCCAGTGGGGATGAACTCTACAGCCTGCAGTCACTCTTCTCTGCCACTCTCTCCAAGGCCACGGTTTAGAGGCAAGGTTATTTCTGAGAGTCCCAAAATAGAGCAAGTACAAACACAAAATTTTCAAGAATCTACTTAAAACTCCTCAGAGCAGAGAAAAGGTCAGATTACAGGTGTATTTATGGACAGGTTGTTCCTTTTTCTCTTTTTTTTTTCTTTTATTTTTTTTCTCCCCTGTTTTTAAAATTACCTAAGGGGGAGAAATAATGAAACATTACTTCAATGGGCATCGTGAGTCTAAAATCATTTCTAACAGATGTAAACAAATAGCATTAGGTAATTAAAAAGAGAGATAAGTCACTGGCTAAATTCCTCTGGAGTCCTCTTCACTTCAGCCTTTGATGATACATTAATATTTTTGCATATGCAAGATTGAAGAACATATCAGAGGGGATTGATAAAAGAAATCTCTGTTTTCTATGAAAAAAACCTGTGTTTGTGCCAAAGGAGTATCCCTGTAGCCTGTGCTAAAGGCAAAGCTTTATCATTCCGCTTTTTTCCTCTTGGAAAGCATCTGCTTGGTTTCCAAATAACACTGTTTCCCCCCGCCTTCAAAATCATTTATCCACAAGCACATCCTGTGTCCTCAGCTGTGGTGGTGATGGGGAGGAGGTGGCAGCTTTGTGCAGGGGCTGGAAGTTTTTCACTGAGGGGGAGATAACTTTGTACGAAACCCATATATCTTTGGAGACCAAAACCTTGCCCTCAGTATAAATCCCAAACAACTCTGCTGCAGTCAGTACAGTCAAATCCCTCTGCTCACTCCAGAATTACATGAGAAAATGGAGAGAAAATTTTGAACCTTGGCGAATTTTTGAGATTCACAAGTGTAAATCCTCTACTGGTAGTTTTGGCAGCAGCCACACACACTGATCAATAGACACTAGAGGTCAATAAAATTAAAAAGCAGCACCTTGTAAGAGGTTTCTCCTGTCCCCACCAGCACATATTTCCTCCAAACAGGCTGGGCTTTAAACTCAGCCCAAGCCATGTACCTCCTGCTCCTCGGTGGCTGCGAAGCTGCCACCCAAACCCTTCTTCTTTCAGTTCCCTGGCAAAGCTCACAAAGCACTTTATAACCCAGAACGATTACTCTTGGCTAACAAATGGGGAAACTGAGGCACGATGCTACAAACTGTCCCCTCCACAGCACATATCCCAATTCCCAGGCTATTTTCCTGCCTGTTTCTGTCATTGCTGCATTGAAAACTCAGTTGGGCGCAGCAGAATCCCCTTCCCTCCCCCTTTGCGTGCTCACCCCACAACTTGATCTCTCGCACCTGGAGCGCAGAGCTTAGCACACAGCACCAAATCATCAAAGAAACCCAAACAGGCTTTTCACTGATGCAAAAGACCTTTTGAAAAGGGAGAGAACAGAAATAGAAGCATGAGCTTCATCAGAGAAGTGACTATTCCACCAAAGCAAAGCAGCAGCTGAGTAAAGAATAAAAGGAGGAACAGATTAAAGGAGATACTTGAATCCTGAAGAAAGGCAAATGCTGCATAGCAAATGATTTTTGGGAGGGGTGAGGGAGTGTGGAAGAGAGGCAAGGAAAGAATTATCTAGCAATATCTTGCTAAAGTTGCTGGTGAAGTTATATTAACGTAGGAATAGGAAAGTATGGAAAGAAAAAGCCATCGAGAGTTGTTGGAGCAGCAACTTGGCGCTGTATGTAAAAGTCAGAGAGCACCTAAGTGGCCAATTTGTTTTTTCCTGGGAAAGATGAACAGCAAGATGCGTTCTCCATCCCAAAGGGAGGAAATCACAGCAGCACTGATTGGAGCAGCGCGTCGGGAAATTATTGAACAAGTAAAAAAGAAAAACACCTCTGATCACAACATTCCAGGAGAGGAGTGAATTTGGAGAGCTGCTCACCCAGCTTAGACCAGCATGGGCTGCAAATGTTTAAACAACAATCCATCGCCTAACAAATGGGAAAGCAGCAGGCAGCGACTGCTGCTCAGCAGAAGCTTTCAGAGCAGGAAACCATCTCTACCCAACGGTTGCACAAAAAAAATAATATAAAAATCAGGCTTTGAAAGCCTGAGACACCCAGACTGAGGAGAGTAAAAATCACCAGAGTGCAAAATCCTCTTGGAATTACTCAGCGCTGGCAACTGGCCCCAGCAATTGGTCTGGGTGCTCAGGTACATATTTTACCAGCCTTTAAGCAGCAAACGTTTGCTGGGCTCAGTGAGCAGCACCATGTAAGCAGCCTAGATTGTTGGATTCTGTTTTGTTGCCGTTCAAACTCGCAGCCAATCTTCAGTGATGTACTGAGGGGGATTGGGTACACCAGACATCATTTTGTTTCATATCCTATCTGCCAAAAGAATTCAATAGTTTACACTACCCGTCATCGTGAAAGATGCTCTTTGAGGCTCTATTTCCCCTCCTGGTAATCGTAAAATGCTGCCTGACCTGTATCTGAGCAGAAAACACACCAAAGTCAGTGGAGTGACCCCTACTTGCACCAACAGAAGCAGTCTAAAGAGGGAAAAAACTTTATTCTGATGTCTTTGCTGATAACTGCCTGTGGTACATCCTATCTTCTCTGCTCCTTGGTACCACTGAGGACCTGGCATCATTGCAGTAGATGGAAGCTTTGGTATTTCCAAAAATTACACGTTCTACATGATATATTTGCTCTAGGTAACATCCCAACTGGCAAGTATTAATTAACTGGCACATCTAGAAGTGCAAGCAAACACTAAGCTCTTGGAGACAGAAAGGGAAGGAAGAGTTAATCAATTTTTATTTTTGCCAGCAAATATACATACTCCATTCCCCATCTGCCCCTATAACGTATGAAACGTAGCAGATGTTTTGAGAACAACCAGCCTGATCTATCAGCCTCTATATAAATGAAGGTTGAGTTGGTGGAGAAGAAGGCAGAATAATGTTTACAAGAGAAGTGCAAGAAGATTTCCGACACCTGGGCAACTTAATGATGGCAGATGGCAAAAGCTGAAGGCAAAGAGAAGGAGCAAAGCACACCAGCAGCTGTTGAACAAATGGGGAGTGGAAAAGCCTTTGCTAAAACTGTGCAGGAAGAATTAAATACCAGCACTTGAGTAAGAATATGCAGAGAGGAGCCTATGCTTTAACTCCTCGGACAGCTATCGTCAAAAGTACCCAACAGATTGTCAACCGAGGAGATTTTCACAGCAAGAAGCCATCTATTTGCATCAAATACCATCAGCCTGCAAAGCAGCAGCTTCTGGGTCACTCCAGATGTAGTTATTTTCTCCCAGGCAAGTGGCTTGAATAGAGCTGCGCAAGAAAAAAGACAGAGACGGTGCGTAAAAGGGACAATCAAGCAGCGGGGGGAAGCTATTAGCTGGTCTGTATAATATAACTCTGTTAAATGAACAGATTTCCAGGACACTTGGGTGGCCTGTGATTCTCAGCACGACAGAGACTGCAAGACTATGGCCAAACACAGGGTTGCATTTCACCAGCAGCAAACAAGACATTTCTGACTTTATGCTGAAGATAATAGGTTCTGACTAGTCACCCAGGACAGCCTGGCTGAGTGTTTTCCTGTGGTGGCACATCACCTGTGGCTCTCTGAAGTTGTGGAAGACACAAGTTCTGCCTGTTTTACTGCAGTAAAAAGAAGGCAGGCCAGCCAGAGCTGTAAACATAGGGACCAACATCAACCAGCTTGCTTTATAATTCTCAGAGATGGGATTAACACACGTAGCCCAGATCACCATTAGGAACTTATCCTCCCCTTGACTTACCTTTTCTAGGGAATAGCCATCATCTGCAAAACTCCACAAAGCCCAAGAGTATCTAGATGAGCATGACAGAGTTTGGCCCCTTTTGAAGGATCCTTTCCCTTGTTAAGACTAATTTTCATTTAACACTCTAATTACACATACTTGATACAACCTGTTACAGGCAGCTGTGTCGGGCTGTCACTGCATTGAGCACTGATGCTCTACAGAGGGACCTGACATAGAAGAACCATCAATAGATCATTCCTGCCATTCCTTTAATACACAATTCACACCAAGTATCTATGGATTAGAGAGACCCCTTGCTGCTGCTTGAAAAAGACTCAGCAAGTGGGTAGGAAGAGTGCTGTCTGATAGGTATGCAACTTCAAAACAAATTCATGCCGTTCCTGGAGAATTTGTCTCCATGGGGGAAGAAAAGGTTTTTCTAAGTGTAACCTGCAGTTCTAATAACGTTGTGTACTTCCCTGTGCAATTAGAAATGTGTATTTGTAGCAGGCAGTTGTACTTTCTAGTTACGTATCCATCAAATTCTCATTGTAATTAGGATGACTCATAATGAAATTATGCATTAGTTGCCCCATTCATTATATTGTTTGACTTACAGTCAGCGTGCAAACTACAAATCTTCTGAATTCCTCCTTTCCTTCATTCTTCTTGGCTGTTCCCTAGGCAAATACCGGCCAGAAAGAGAGATGTTTGAAATTGCTGCAACTTTTTTGTAAGGAATGAGTTTTCTCAGAGAGGATCCACGGCTGCCGAGCTGGGCAGCAATCTCAGCTCCCGTGGAAGTCAATAGGATTGTGCTGATGGAGAGCA
The DNA here is from genome assembly GCA_013400375.1 of Thinocorus orbignyianus. Lineage (NCBI taxonomy): Eukaryota > Metazoa > Chordata > Aves > Ciconiiformes > Thinocoridae > Thinocorus > Thinocorus orbignyianus. The sequence continues at coordinate 645,911 of VXBW01000873.1, forward strand.
AAGTGAAAGCACACATGAGCTCTCTGTTTCCCAGGGCAATCCTGCTTTGCAAGATTTCCAACAGTCCAGGAAGACAGAAAATTGCCATACCTTATGAAATCAGTGCTCCTTCGCTCTCTGCATCTTGTTTCCAGCAAGGAGCAGATTGGGGCATCAGAAAAACGAACCAGTGGCAGAGCCACGGTAAGGGTAGGGAGCACACGAGTCCCATCACTGATGGCAGCTGCTGGTGCTCCTCAGTGATTAGAAAAAGCCTGAGGGAAAAGGGAGGATCTCAGAATATCTCCCTAAGACTGAGCCATTTTGAACTAACCAGCCCTTAGAACTTTCTGACCATCCTCCGTGATGATCACGTTATAGACCCATAGAATCATTCAGGTTGGAAAAGACCCTTGGGATCATCAAGTCCAACCCTGAACCCCACTCTACAAAGTTCTCCCCTACACCATATCCCCCAACACCACATCTAAATGACTTTTAAACACATTCAGGGATGGTGTTTCAACCCCCTCCCTGGGCAGCCTATTCCAGTGTCTGACCACTCTTTCTGGAAAGACTTTTTTCCTAATGTCCAGCCTAAACCTACCCTGTTGCAGCTTGAAGCCATTCCCCCTTGTTCTATCGCTAATCACCCATGAGAAGAGACCAGGACCAACCTCTCTATGTTGTCCTTTCAAGTAGTTGTAGAGGACGATGAGGTTGCCCCTCAGCCTCCTCCCCCCTTTCAGTTACCACCCAATGCAAATACATCTCCTTGTCCGTTGGATCACACAGCTCTCAGAGACAGTTGTCACCTGTTGACCATCAAGTCTGAGTCACTTTAAGCTACTGAAAAGGAGCAAAGCCCTGGGGGTTAGGGAGGTCCGTGGGTAATTTAGTCACTGCAAGAGGGAGGGGGGAGCTGGGATAGTCATCCATATTTCTTTATGCATACAGCATGCGTAATTGGTGAACTGTGGTCATGGGTGGCAATGATAGAATCAGAATTTTCTCAGTTGGAATGGAACCTTTCATATCATTGAGTCCAACCATTAACCCAACACTGACAAAAGCATCACTAAACCATGTCTGTAAACACCACGTCTGCCTGGTTTTTCAGTCCCTCCAGGGATGGTGACTCCACCACTTCCCTGGGCAGCCTGTTCCAATGTTTGACAACCCTTCTGGTGAAGAAATTTTTCCTAATATCCATCCTAAACCTCCCCTGGTACAACTTGAGGTCATTTCCCCTTGTCCTATCACCTGTTCCTTGGGAGAAGAGACCCACTTCTCCTGGCTACCCCCTCCTTTCAGGGAGCTGTAGAGAGCAAAAAGGTCTCCCCTCAGCCTCCTTGCTTTAACCCGTTGTTGAACACTGTTGTGCCCAGTTCAGTGCTGAAGTCTCTGGGAAGATCACCAACACAGCCAGCAACCCTAGACCTGTGTGTCTCCAACACGAATCTCTCTAACGTCTCTTGAACTGCTGTGTCATCCCACTCAAGAATCAATTGCACAGTGAGCCCCTTAATGAGACACGGGTATATTGCTCAGGACAAGGAGAAGTTTTCCTTTTTCTCATTTTTTTTTCCTTTTCCTGCCTTAGGGTGAATGTAGTACTTATGAAAAATGCTAGGTAAGTGACAGTGAAAAAATTCTTTAAATTATTCACAAAGCAGGTATTGTTCTGGCAGCCATGCCAGCAGGCTGCATGTAATGGTCTGCTCTGAGATTCATGCTTACAACACTGAAAGTCCCCCGTGCTCCCACAGATTTTGGGAGAAGCTTAAAGTGCTAATAGGCCCCCACTGCAAAGTGAGAGACAAAACCGGAGCCCTGAGACCTCCCCTCCAAGAGTCTGACTATGGAAGGTGTACAGGGTGGAAAGGAGAAGGGAGGATATCCAAGAATGAGAGCAAGCACAGTGTGGAGAAGCACAGGGTCTATTAGAACCGTTGGTTTGGGGGTAAATGTCATGCTTTTGGTAGCCCCAGATGTCCTCAGCAGCATCTCTGGCAACAAGTTTGCTTTCATTCAATAGTTTCCATGAAGGCCAATTCAGAAGGAGGAGACCTGTAGCCCGTGCTGGGTACACCCGCTGACATGCTGTTTGGTAAAGCCCTTGGCAGTGTGGGCATCTTCTATGTTGGCGGCAGGAAGCAATGTGGGAAAAAGGAGGGGTTTAAGTTGCCCCTTTCACCATCAAATAACATAGGAGGTTCCACCTAGACATGAGGAGGAACTTCTTTGAGGGTAGCAGAGCACTGGAACATAGAGGTGATGGAGTCTTCATTTCTGGAGACATTCAAAAACTGCCTGGATGCCATCCTGTGGAACCTGCTCTGGATGGTCGTGCTTTGGCAGGGGCTTAGACCAGATGATCTCCAGAGGTCCCTTCCAACCCCTATAATTCTGTGATTCTGTGATTTTCACCCTGGGAACAAGGCAGAACTTACCAGCTGGCTCAACACAAACCAGCAGCCTCCTCTTCTGCAAGGGAGACCTTCAGATAGTCTGTGACAATTACCAGTGCAAAGGACAAACACAAATCCACACCAGAGCTGCTCAGAGGAGAAGACTCACACCTTAACCAGCCCTTAGTGCCCTCAGGCCCCAATCATTTAAAAACCTAATGTTTATTTGCCCTTAGTGCTTTCTTAATCTCTTAATTCCCATGGTGTGAGGCAGCCACCGATGGGTTTTCACCTTCATCTGCTTTCCTCCTTAATCTCTCCAAACGCCAGTGATTTCTGAGATGTCTCTATGCATCGAGACACTTGTATTTTCATTTTAAACTGAGAGCTGTGGACTGGGTGGTACCAGCCCCATCCCTGGAGATGTTTATGGCCAGGCTGGATGGGGCTTGGAGCAACCTGGTCTGGTGGGAGGTGTCCCTGCCCAGGGCAGGAGGTTGGAACTCGATGATCTTGAAGGTCCCTTCCAACTCTAGCTATTCTATGATTCTAAAAAAACAGGCAGGTGCCGAGCAAGCAGCAAAAGCACTAACTCCCCACTTGCTCTCTACCAGCTTGCCCTGGCACCGGGTAGGTCACCTCTCTGGTCCTTCAGCCCTTGTGCCATTGCTGCTGGCAGAGACACATCTCTGCTGGTGGCTTTTACATCTGTCCACTAGGGACCACACTGAGATCAGCAACAGTGAACTGACAGCAGACGTTAACAAGCTTTGATCCATCTTGACCCGGGCTGGTTATTAACTGACAACCAAGAAGAAGAAGAAGGGGCTCCAAGATCTTTGCAGAGCAGTGATGGTTCTGACCTGGGGATCTAGAGCTGCGAGTGGTTTTACTGAAAACAGCAGCCTGTAATAGCATCTACTCACCACCCCCTCTTCCCCACATCCCGATGCCCTACATCCCTCCCGTTCCTTTTGCTCATCCTTCTCCTGGGCGCTGCCAACTTGTAAATTTAAATTGCAAGACCCCCACAAGTTACAAACTGGATTTTGCCTTTCGGGAAGCACAACCATCACTGACTCTATAAGTACAGACCACCACCATCCACCCCCAGCCCTTCCTCCCTCCCTTGGTGCCACATCTGCTTTATGTGATGAGTTTCAGACACTTTCAGCTTCTAATCTCTACTTTTCCTAACTCCTACAACAGCCAGGGCTCGCAACGGGGGCAGATGCCACTGTGGTCATTTTGCCGTTCACATCCCTGGTGAGAGCTCCGGCACCTTCCCCTTCCCAGGAGTGATTTTCTCTCTTATAGTTTCAAAACAATGTGTGAAACCCTGCTCTGCAGAAAGGGTAGCCTCAGTAAGTTTAAGGACGACTGAAGCTATTTCTTTCTGCCAGAAAGGTTGATAAGCTCTGGGGAGGGGGATGAATGGGGTTAGACCTATCGCTGCATTTCTAGCAGCCATCCTATTGCAGCGCCGAATAAAAGCAGGAATGGCACGTCTGTCTTAGGTTAATAAACCCTACGGAGTGCATGCCTTAAAAGCACTGGGAAAACAGCCTTAAGTGGGCTCGAGATAACTAATTTCAAGCATGGCTGTCTAGTGTGCCTGTCATTCCTATTGTCCTCCCAAACTATTTCAGACATTTTGAGCCGGGAGAACTAAGCTATGAGTTAGCAGAGGTTGGGTGACAGTAACGGTCCCCCCCAAAAAACAGGGGGGGTTTAAGCACCGGGAGGGAAGGATGACAGCGCTTAACAACTGGTGGCAGTTTGGAGGATTCCGCTGGATCTCTGTTTATTCGTAATTAGGCTTCGCCTGGGAGGAAGATGTGACAACTCTCGGAGGTAGGATTTGCGTGGGAAACAAAGGGAGCTGGTGGCTGGTCGGTGCCCGGTGTTTGTGCTTGGCTCCTTAGCTTTTCTGAGAGCACCCAGGTCGGCGGTGGTAGTGGTGGGGGGTGATGGGACCCCAGGGGTGGTGGTGGTGGAGCTGGAAATACTGTTGATAGTCCTGTGTTTTATGGTAGAAATACCTTGAGGACAAACCGGCTCCAATCTCGCCGCCTGCTGAGTGTGCGTTCCACGCCACTCTTCCCACGGAGTAAAATACATAGAGGTCACGCAGGAAATAAATAAATAAATAAATGAAAACAAAACAACAAACCACTTTACTCCTTTTCTCCCCAGCCAACCAGGCTGGTTCTGAGCTGGGAGAAGGGAGAGGGTAAAGAAAAGGGGAAGAGGAAAAGCTAGGGAGCCTGGATGATGAGGGAAACAATGCTGTTAATGTGTAAAATGTGTCTGGAGTGAGTGCCACCCGTGTCATTTGAAAAGGGGAAAATGGAGCCAGTTGTAGGGAGGGGTTGGGGGGATGGGGCAGGAGGGATTTTCCGGGTGAGGAACTCCTTAGGTTATAACCTATTGCAAAAAAAAAAAAAAAAAAGAAAAAAAAAAAAAGGCATGATGTGTCCATCCATTTTGCATAATCAAAGCTTTCTGTGCACTGTCGGTGTGGTTTTGCTGGATGAGGATTGTAGTTTCAGAGAGAAAAAGGTATGATTTCCTCATTTCAACCCCCTCTGCCACCACCAGCCCCTCTGCCACCCTCCATCCCCTCCTCTGAGAAACACCGCTGCGGGGAGGGATGTAAATGTCATTCTTTAGGATGCTGGAAGGGCTGGGAGCAAGGGCTGAGTGGGGAATGAAGGCTCAGTAGTATAAGAGGAAAGCTTCCCCTGGAAAAAGCTTGCTTTTTCCCTGCCAGAAGTCCAGGAGGTGATATGCAAAGTTAGAAA
>VXBW01000873.1:651141-688658 GCA_013400375.1 Thinocorus orbignyianus
TTATGACGTGCCTGTTTAGCATCAGTCAGCGAGAAAATATCCAAACATCAAAGAGCAGGCTCTGGATGGCACAGGGAATTCTGCGTGGGGTCCTGGTTGGTGCTGGGCACTGAGTTTGTGATTTTTATCCTTGCTTGTGACCCTCAGAGCCAGATCAGCAGCAGGAACTTAATGAATGAAAATCCATATGCAGCCCGTCCATATGCAGAATCCCCATGGCTTGGGGTGTTCGGTCTGAGCATCACTGAGGAATTGTTTTTCCTCGTGCCTTAAAGTTTCATTTCCAGCCAACACAGAGACTTCGGGGCGAGCAGTGTTTAGGAACAATAAAATGTTCTGTTTGTGGAAATGCTTCTCACAGGAGCTATTAAAAATGCACTTAAAGGAGCTGAGAGTAATATCTTACAGTAAGAGGTATGGTAGCACTGGCTGTGCTCAATTTTAAAATTAAGGTTATGGTGCCTTATTAAATCTACATTAATGCAGGTGTCATTGAGCATACTTTACAATACTGTTGTCAGAAGCTCATAACTTAGAGAACTCTTTTAGACTGATTGTTTTCATTAAATCTCCATTAGAACAAAAAAGAAACAATCCCATAGACAGCAGGAACTCACCGAGTAATTTGAATTTACTCTTTCTAACTAATGTTCCCTTTAAGGAGATGTCAGTGTATTATACTACATTATAAACAAGTCACAACCTCATTCATTCAATAACAAATCACTAATGACAATTTAACAACAAAAGTGCTAAATGCATTCAGCCAAAGTAAACACAGGTTGTGCCAAAGAGAAGCAATATTGGATCAGGGATGGTAAGAATTCCTTTTAAGAAACATAACCTAAAGATTCTGCTTTTGATCCAAGCAGTAACTTTTCAGTCAAGCACCTTACTTTGCATTGCAAATTGGGAGGGAAAAATAAACCTGTTTCAATCTGTGTCATAGACACTATTCGGTATCTACCAACAACGGCGAAAACTTCCTTCCAAAGAAATTGTTTCTGGCAGTTTGCAGCACGGATCAAAGAGATGTTATGCAGAGATATTAAATTTGTGCCAGAAATGAGCAGCACATGTTGAAATCAAGTACTTATTATTTATTCTCCGGCTCACTATTTTTTTCCAGAGGCTTAGATAATTTTACTTTGTTTTACTTCGGTGCCTTTTTGAGGGAAGGGGCCAAAGGGGAAAGACCACAAGGAGGTGGGAGACTGTGTTTGATCTATGTCTGACAACTGACTTCTTTGGGGGGAACTTGGGCAAGTCCTCCAAAGCTCTGGTAGCCCCCACCCAGCAAAAGGAGGATGAGGAGAATGTGCAAATGGTGTGAGGGAAATAGAAGCAGTGGTGCTCAGGGAACGGGGCTGAACGAAGAGCCCCAGATAAGGCAAAAAGTGAAGTGAAAATTCCCTTGCAGGAGCAGGTTCGTATTTCAGCTGTAAATTGAGAGAGTGCAAATCCCGGGCTCCGAATCTAAACCTGCTTTCAAAACTATACCAGACTTTCTGCCAGCAGCACCTAGCTGGTCATCTGAGAGCTTCTCGGAAGCGACTCCCAATCTCTCAGCATCCCCTTTGCTCCATCAACATGCAGCAGATAACGAGGGAAACTGCATCAGATCGATTCCCTCTGCCCAGGAACAACTTCCCTGTTTATTTAGGAAGCCCAAAGAGTACTTTTTTTTCTTGTTTGTTTGTTTTGTTTTTTGCCACCACTCTCACTTGCCCTTCTGCTTATGAATTGTCTGACAGAGCTCAGGCGATTTTCTCATTTGTTTGATACTATTTGGGAATTTCTTCTCTTGGCTTATAGATTTTATGGGGATGGCAAATGTTTGCAAATTCATCCCGTGTTGCTTGGTTCAGTCATGTGGCACTCCTTGACGAGATGATTTGTATAGCTAACTCGGCGGAAAAGCGAATGGCAAATTTCACGACCAAGGATGCTGCTTCACATCGGGTTTCCATCACCGTCTGAGCAGTCAGGTTTAAAATTCATGTCTTGCAAGTAGTCATACCAGCAACACATCGGCACTGAAGTGCTCCCACCAGGCAGATGTGAGAGCTGGGTTAAACAGCTTTCAGTTTCATATGAATATTCATGAAAAGCAGTTGAATTCGTGATAGCTCAGTTAAAAGGAATAGTCAGCATCATCCATCGCGCTCTGCACGGGCCATTCTCCCCCAGTGTTTCCCATGTTGTCTCTAACTCTCCTGAATGCCTAAGTCCACGATGCCTGGTGGAAAATGTTTGTGCAGCCAAAATAAAATGGGAGTAAAAGAGAAGAAAGAAAAAAAGAAAGGTCAGTGTGGAAATTTCTAAATTTTCTCCATCCTGTCGTGCCAGTCTTGTACGATGCAGAACATGAAGAGGACCAAGAGGGAGGGCATCACCGCCGACACAGGGAGCACAGGCGAGAAAACATTGAAAGAGGTGATAAAATAAGGATAACCACGGGCAGAGGGGTCATCAGCCACAGAGTGTGGACATTAGGAGACAGAGATTCACACAGCATAAAAGCACATAAATAGTCCAGTACAATTTTAAACCATGAATCTAGTGAATTCAGGTCATTAAACTCAATGTTTCTGGTCTTACCAGACCCATGGCGAGCTCTGGAGCCATCACCTCCCGATCCTTCCCCGTGTGGGTCCTACATGGGTCTCGCCGCGGCACCGGTCAAGCAAGGGGGTGATGTGGTTTAGCTCTTGTCATGCCACAGAGGGGTGGAAGAGTTGTGAAAATAGCAGACAAGACAAAAACTAACTAACTAATGTCTGGTGCATGGTTTAAAAGCAGCAAAAATCAGTTGGGTGAAGAATTTCTGTCAAGTGTTTCATCTCAAAGACCAAAAAAAAAAAAGTCAGCTGTCAAAACACCAACCTCTTTTGACTCAGAAGCAAATGAGGAGGAAAAGGTTATAAAACAGGAATATATTTGCCTTTTGAATTGTTTTTGCACCGCACTTATGTCAACTAGGAGAAAACCTCCTACTGAGTGAGCTGTAATGTCCAAACCACTTCCCACTTTATGTAGAATAAGTCAGGTGTGTGCTGAATCCACAGGGCTGCTGTGACTGCATGGAGAAAAACAGCAGTGTTACACCCTCAGTAGATGGACTTCTTTCCCTTTCCCATGATTTTAAAGTCCAATGATCCTAGATACCCTCATTTATTCTAAAAGCAGAGATGGACCACACAGGGAGAGTCACTATGAGCAATACAGGTGTGTTCATATTCTGTCAGGGCACACGTAATGCCAGATTAATACTGCTTGGGGAGAGTAAAAGAGCGAGAAAAATTAGAGGAACTAAAATCAAAGCAAACAGAGAGGGTCTTTGCTAGGACAAAACTTGACTCAATGTAGTCTAGAATGAAATTCTCCAACTTGAACCTCCCCCCATACTAAGACTCCTGTTAGACCTTCAAATGCTTTTTATTTCTTGATATAAAGCTGTCCTATTGCTCTCAAGTAAATCTCACCTCTGCTCGTGCAAAACAGGAAAATTTTGTATGGACCATGTTTAAAGAAGTAATTAATTTTTTAAGGGAGAAAGCAGAAAAAGTCAAATCCCAGCTTTCTCTTCCCACATGGTTGGCTGCCCCTCTGGTCCATGCTTTGGTGCCTCTGATGCTTGGTTGAGAGCAGAGAACTCTCACTTGATGAGCCCTGCAGGGACATATAGCAACATCTTGGAGCTGTAGTATCTTCTAAGATCCTTGAAAGGCTGGAGGCAGCAACAGTCACTAGTGAGCCTGTGTCCCCATTTATTTATCATATATACTCCACAGGAGGAGTGACCTGATGGCTCTGAGGTCCTCAACAGGCTTTCAAAAGTACTCCAGTGAATGCACAAGCTCTTTAGGTAGCCCTTTGCATTACATAACTGGACAAAACCTCATCTGAGCCTGCACCAGCCTGTCTTGCCTGCTGAACCCTTGGCACTGATCTCCACCACAACTCCCCATCACAGGGATCTGGTGGACCCCCAAGCAATGGGAGAGGTGTCCTTCAGGGAAAAGGAGGAAAATATCAAACCTTCTGTAGATGTTTAATGCCTCTGAAACACTAAAAGGGGCTTATAGCTCGATGCCCAGACTGCAGACATGATGAGAGTAAGCAGTCAAGACCTGTCCCCCAGCCACCCCCAGGTCCCCAACAATTTTGTCTGGATTCAGTGTTCCTCCTGCTCCGTATGTCACTGCATTGTCCTAAACCAGCTGCCCTCAGAAGGTGGTTGAAGTCCAGAGGAGACAAAAAAGTACTTGTCCCATTTCCCCACTTCTCTGTCAGTGGATCAGAGATCAGAGGGAGACTGAAGTTTCTGATTAAGCCCAAAGTGTATCATCTGTCCAAGGTCACCACCCCAGCAGGACCCCTCTGGACGGCACTGTCCCTGCTGAGGTGCGGTACCAAAGAAGGGACAAGATAACATTGCCTGCCTTGAAGAAGTGTTGCAGAAAACATTCAATATACTTGGCTGTATTTTACTTGCAGGCAAGCTATTTTCCACCTCAGCAGTGTGGTACTCCTCACTGACAACCATTAGTTATTTGCAAATTTAGATAGGCTTTATAAACGTCAGGCTCCTGAGTGAATAAATAATGTTTCAGAGCAAGAACTTGAAATAAGTCAAACTAGGAATGCTGAGAGGACCAGGAGTATGGTCCCTTTGGGACACACTCCCTACCACTTCTAATTAATATCTGGTACTTAAAGCATCACGGCCCATGGTTAAATCAAAGTCAGAGGAAACAAAGGAACGTGAAACCCTTCTGGAGACTTGTGTCCCTCTCTCCATCTGCAGGAGCAGGTGTGCTCCTCAGTGCTACTGCCAGATTCTCTGACCTCAGTCAGGAGCATCTGGTTTTGGGGGGGAAACAGTCCAAAGGACTCAGCGACTGGGCTCTCTCAAGGCTGGTGTCACCCCTTGTTCTCCCATTGCCTTCTCCTTCCCACCTCTTGCACCTTCCCAGGGTCACCTGGCCCCCTGGGGTCCCAGTTCACCCCACAAAACCTTCAGAAAATGGTGCTGTGGTTTGGGCTGGCCGAGGGAGCCTAGCTGGGAACCAGCAAGCACCAGGACTGCTGCTAGAAAAGCAAGGAGAAGAGCAGGAATGAAGTATGGGGAGCAAGGAGCAATCACAGTCTTGGAACAGCATGTTTTCTTGGTAAACACCCTTAAATTCCTCTATCCTTATGACCCAGTGAGACTGCTGCAGAAACGGGCTCCAGATAACCACATCCTGACCATGGCCCAAGAGTTATAAAAGAACTGAAAGGCAGAAAAGGACAACAGCTTGCCTACTTTCATTGGTCTTCCATCATCAGGGCCCATCTCACTATCCGTGAGTGTTTTTTGAGCTTATATGTTCAGTTCCAAAGCTGCCGATGGGGTGATAGAGGAAGAGTTGACTCAGCTGTGAAAAATAGTCCTGGCAGAGCAGGTGTAAGGAGGGCTGTTGTGGTTTGGTAAAGTTTACCGATGCAGGAAATAAGAGTTTCAGCAAGAAAGCAAGCCCGAGTGGCAAACATCAATGCAACCAGGACACCTCTCAGATCCTTCAACAAAGCACATCCACTTCAAGGCAGAGGGAGCAACAGTCCAAGCAGGGAACAAAGGAAGTTCATTTGTACCCACAGCATTTCACTAACCAGGGGATCTGCAAATGAAAAGTCCCCTAACTTTTGAAAACCCCTGGTAAAATAAACTGCTGATAAATTCCCCTTCTTTGTTTGCTTCCATCTAACACATTGATCCAGCTCTTTGGGAGCTCTGCAGCTCTCCTAGTTATTAACTGCACGAAATGCATATTCCATCCCCCATCTTCCAGAAAGCATCACGGGACACACCATCTGGCTGTGAAACATCCCAAGAAGTCCACAGCAAAATCTTTTTCTGGTAGAGCCAGTAATTTGTGTGCAGCTGATTTGGAAGGACTTTGTCACAGGTAAACACACTTTGGGAGAAAAAATCCCTGCTTTTATCTCTCCTTGCTTTCTGTTTTAGTCGTATTTCAAGTGGATTAGTATAATCTTTCCTCAGCCCAACTCCATAGCCAGTCTATTCCATCATTGTTCTAATTTTGCAAAAAGAAAATGACTGAAAGCGATTAATTAAAAAATCTCTTCAGAGATGCATGTGTGGATGCGTCTATTCACTAAGAACTCGCAAAATAACTCTGCATTTTAAAACAATTTATCTGGTGCATTAAGCGTGAACGGGATGTCTTTGTTAGGTGCCCCCTGCCTTGAGATGGTTCCCTACGTGAATATGCTTGTCGTGTTGAGATACCTGCAGGAACGCAGCCCAGGCACAGAGGATCCCCTTTTAAACTGGGTTTGAGTTTCTAGGCGGGTTTCTTTTCTCTTTTTTTCCCCTACGTGCTAAAGAAGTCAATTGATTTCAAGCGAGGAGTCTTTCTCTGCTGGGAACTGGGCTGTCAACAGCCATCACAGAACTTGCAAAATTCCGTGGGAGCACCAGCGGCTCTGACACAATTCCAGAATCAGCAGAGTTGAGGGAAAATTCCCGGTAACTGACAACAGAAGTTTTCTTAGCAATGATATTCTGCCAGAACAAGATGTTATTTTCTGCACACACAGGGGACAATGGTAACACAAACAGTAAACGCTATTGACATGAGTGAATTTATCATCAGCGAGAAGACCCAAGTGTGTTCGCACTAAAACCTTGGATTTGGATTCATGGACTCTTAAGTTCAATCAAAACCCCAAATTCCCATCTTGTAAAGTTTCTTTGATTTCTTATCAACCAATTAAAAGCTCTAAATTTCCTTGAAGCCAGGACTTCATTCATGGCACAGATGTGCTGGAGTGTTATTAAAGAAGAGAGATCTCTCTTCTTTAATAACACTCCAGCACATCTGTGCCATGAATGAAAATAAGTGCTGGCATCCAGAGCAAGGTGCAGAGGTTTCTCCTGGTGTGGCAGGAAGAAACTTCCTCCACAAAGGTGTTCTGCTCCCTGGTGAGTGTCCATCTAGTCTGCAAACACATTTCCCAGGCAATTTAAATATATCTAGAGAGGTTCCCGGAAGATTTCACATATTCCTTTGAGCAAGAAATCTCGAACAAAGGGATTTCTCCAGGCCTCTTTGTTTCTAAGATCACTTTTTTCAGCCTCCATTAAAACACACCGTTTGTCTGCTCATTTTCTGCTCTTTGTACTTTCCATTCTCATCTCTCTTTAAAAAGCCTCACATATCACAGCCTGCTGGTCACTAGCCAGATATCCAGATGGTAGTTGTGTACCACATTGATAGGTGCCTCAGAAATAGCAGGGAGAGCGAGCAAAATTATCACTGGAAGACTTCAGATGCTCTTTTTGATAAATGGCAGTTGTAGATCTAATTAGCCGCTTCTCCCCGTTGGAGAAGCGGGGGAAGCGACAACCATTGCAGTCCCACAGTGCAAGCAGACGAGGACACATCTCTCACTCTCAGGTTTTAGCTTTCCACCCAGAGCAGCACCAGGATGATGGCCCATCTATCCATCCCTCTCCTCTGAAAAGCACTTGGTTTTCGCCTGGGTTTGAAGGTCTCTGCTGGTGACCACTGCCTCGGCACCACTACTACACTTGCACAGACAACTGGTTTCTAGAATAAAGAACAGACACGGCTCACCTTAATTGTCTAAGCATCCCTCCGGCAATAATCAGGCTAATTGCCTCAGTAAGGCCAGTAATGATTTAAGCATAAGCGCATGAGTTCCTTTATAACTCCAGTAGCCACTCGTTAAACTTTAGTTACATCTCAGAAATGCTGTTTCTTTTCACTCCTCTGCTTGCCAAGGAGAAAGGCAGAAGGATGAGGGGTCAGGGACACCTGGATTAACCCCAAGTGCAAGGACAGGGAAGATGGGTCTCCTTCCCTGTTACAGAAATTCCTCGAGAAGTCTGCTCCATGGAGACATCAAGTTACATCGTGTCTGGGGGTCACAAGGATGACACAAACCTGCAGAGAATCTACTAAGAAGGGAACAATTGCCTGAACCTGCCATAGCTGTATGTTTGACTTACACCTTAAAGCATGAGATCATAGATCATAGAATGGTTAGAGTTGGAAGGGACCTTAAAGATCATCCAGTTCCAACGCCCCTGCCATGGGCAGGGACACCTCCCACCACACCAGATTGCTCAAAAGACCAGGTTGCTTATAGAATCATAACGATGTCTTGGTCAAAAGGGATCTTTCAGATCATCAAGTCCAACCATCAACATAACACCGACAAAAACCATCACTAAACTGTGTCCCCCAGCACCACGTCTGCCCATCTTCTAAACCCCTGCAAGGATGATAACTCCACCACTTCCCTTTGCAGCCTGTTCTAATGCTTAATAATTCATTCAATGTAAAAAAAACATTTCCTAATATCCAATCTGAACCTCCCCTGGAGTGACTTGAGATCATTTCTTCTCGTCCCCAGACCAAGAGACCTGGACAAGGTGCAGATGGGAAAGGCTTGAAATCCTACCTCAACCAAAGGACACATGACACCAAAACCAGTTCTTGAAGATGAGGCCTTTAGTCAGTCTTTCACAGAACTGAGTCTTTTCAAACAGTGTTTTGGGCCATTTTGACTGGTTCCATAACCACAGACCCCAGGTCATGTCTGTCCCATCAGTTGGGATGAGTTGTTCCTGCTTACCATGACCCACAGCAGGAGGAAAAGCTGGCACAGCCAAGAGCCTCCAGGGCCTTGAATTAAAATCCCACCACACTTATGGAGCTCAGGGACCCTGAGGGTTAGGGAGGCAAGTGAGGTGGTCAGTGGACCCCATTTTACACCCACAGCCCTGCCTTGGTCCTCCTGAGGTGCCCAAGTCTCTTACTGGAGCCAAAGCTTTTTTCTAAGCAGTTCCAGTTCATTTCCTCCCCTCTCAGAAAAATCTCTACACATCTCTAATAATTTTCACTGTCAATCTCTGCACTCTCTTTATATCCATTAAAGACTTTATGAGATAGGATGACCAGAAATGAAAAAAGATTCTGAGGATAAAGCATGCAATTGATTTAAGTTAATGGAACTGTAATAATATTTTCAGTGTTTGATTTCTTTTTCATTCTGTACACAGCTAAAATGTTGATTACTTTTCCAGTCCTCTCTCGTTTATTGAACAGCCACTTACACTGGGCTCCACAAATTTATTCTCAGGTCTGTCTCCCAAGCAGTTAAAATATAATTAATTTAAAATCCACCAGCACGTGAGAAGTTGAGGTGATTCTTTCCAATCAATCTTACTAGAATTCATCAATGAGTTTCACCAGCTGTCAGGCTGCTTGTACATTTGTCTTTGTAAAGGTCCTCTGATTTCATCGGGTTTGACACATTTAACAACTGTTAGTACCCAAAAAAAAAAAAAACAACACTCAACCCTATAATTTCTATTGAACCACGGCATAAGCCTTAGAACTCCCCAAGATGTGCATGAATAAATATCACAGCCACCTGTGACAGCATCCTTAATGATTTTTGCATTTCTTTAGACTGAAAACTTTCATCTCTTGTGCGTATGACAGAGGTATAAAAAAAGCAAAGTGTGCCAAGATGCGTTAGGAGTTTATAAAGGCAATCAGAGAATAAATGTTATTGCTAGATTTTGCCTTCATAATCTATCCAGCCTTGAAAACTACATTAGGTGTCAAATCGCCTTACCCTAAAGGGATTAGAAGATGAAAAGCATCCCTCGGTGATGGAGGGGGCAAAAAAATCCTAGACTATTTTTGTGATGGAGCTCGATAACCCGATGGGAGGGATTATACAGCGCGGTGCCAGTGATAGCCAGAGACTCAGCATAAAGTTCTGTTTGTCAACTGAAGGTGAACAAACTGTTCTGGACAGAAAGCAGCTTGACTCTTGTCTCGAAGCTGATACAAAATCAAATACAAGGATTTCATCAGAGGCACGACAAAGCCACTCGCTTTTCTTCTGTTCATTACGGGGCAGCCGTGCACTGCCTTATTTTGGCTGGTGGGAGGCAGAAATGCAATATCACAACCTGGGGACCAGCACTAACAACACTTTGTCTTCGAAGAGCTGCCAAAACTAAGGGCTAGATTTTTCAAAGGAGTTTAGCATCAAGAGGGCCTTCAGACTTTTCTGGGAAACAGACAACCCCCTGAGATCAGGGGACACTGCTCTCCCATTTCCCGCCCACCTCTCCCATGGGTCAGAAAGCAGCCACCAAGTGGGCGAGAGGTTTTGTAGAAAGGGATATCAAGGTGGCAAATGGTCACATAAACCTGCTTGGTAACAGTGACACCTCGTATGGAAAGTCTCTATGTTGTTGGGGTTTTCTTAGGATGAAGCACCCACGTTATTAGCTGCTTCAAGCAGAGGTGCAGGAGCAAGTCCCCAGCATGAGATTCGGTTCCTGAGACCTTCCAGATAGCACGCAGCAATGTTTGTGTACCTTCATGCGTGATACATAACACAAAGTAGTTACTGAGCTAATAAGCATAATTTTATCTAATTGGCATATTTATTATTGAAGTGTGTGTGACACGGTAGCCCATTAGAGCCTTGGGCTGTGCCAGGTGGAAGACAAACACATAGCCATGAAGATCAATTAAATGCATTTAGATGTCTTACGTGGATTGCGAGACTTGGAAAAGGCATTGGAGAATCTGGTGGGGATTGCCCAAGGCGTGGGAGGAGGGGAGCACCCCAACTTCTCCCACCCCACGGATGCACCAGTGGGCTTTGGAGTGGTACATCAGAGAGGCACCAAGGAGGATCCTGTATGGAACCGTCTGGGAAAATGAGCTGGCAAAAGGATCTCAGGTGAATTACACCACATGATGACCCCCAGAGTGGATCATAGAATCATAGAATGGTTAGAGTTGGAAGGGACCTTAAAGATCATTGAGTTCCAACCCCCCTACTGTGGGCAAGGACACCTCCCACAAGATCAGGTTGCTCAAAGGATGCTTAAAGGATGCTCAAAGGATGTCATCAGGACCAAGGTCCCCACTGCAGCCACAGAGATCTCCTACAGCCTCATTTAGTTTTGAGTTTCCCCCCAGCAAAGCAAGACTGCAAGACATCTGCAGTCTGACAGCCTGGAGTCTAGCTGTCATTTCAGAAAAAAATTAGAAAAAATGAAACCTCAAGCTGTGTGGGTTTTGCACCTCAATATGTGTTTTTGCAGTGTCTCAGAGGGGCAGGGCAGCTCCAGACAACATCCTATAAACTGCTACGAAAACATTAATCTCCATCTACCTTTGCTCTTGCAGGGTCAAACAGAATCCTAGATTTGTTCAGGTTGGAAGGGAGCATTCAGATCACTGAATCCAACCACCAACCTCACACTGACAAAAACCATCACTAAACCATGTCTGTAAGCACCACGTCTCCCCAGTTTTTCAATCCCTCCAGGAATGGTGACTCCACCACTTCCCTGGGCAGCACATTCCAGTGCTTAATAACCCTTTCGGTGAAGATTTTTTTCCTAATATCCATCCTAAATCCCCCCTGGAGGACCTTGAGTCTATTTCCTCTTGTCCTGTAGCCTGTTCCTTGGGAGAAGAGACCGACCTTCCCCGGCTACACCCTTGTTGCAGAGAACGAGAAGGTCTCCCCTCAGCATCCTGTTTTCCAGGCTGAACACCCCCAGCTCCCTCAGCATCTCCTCACAAGACTTGTGCTCCAGACCCCTCACCAGCTCTGTTGCCCTTCTCTGGATATGCTACAGCTCCTCAATGTTTCTTGTCATGACAAAAAACATAGAATCATAGAATNCGAGCTGGACACAGTGCTCCAGGTGGGGTCTCACAAGCACAGAGCAGAGGGGGAGAATACGTTGACCCAGCAGCAGGTGTAGCCCACAAACATGCTGGGAACAAGACGGTGTTGGGCCTTGTACAGGGAATTTTGTGTAGACTCCAGCAAAAAAACTGCAGTTTTGTGGGGCTGCTTCTCTTTCCTGGAAGACCTTATTCATATTTCTAAACCGTTTGGTGGGAGCAGCAGACGGGGATGAAAGATGGGGACAGTAGGTGCTGCAAATGAATTGTCGTGTTGTGGGGACCAAGTGATTATTTCTCAGCCATCTGAGGCTGGTTGGGCGATAACTAATATCCTGGGGTGGAGAGAAGCAGGACTGTAGCGGTGGAAGGCTGAGGGGGAATTAGAAATCATACTATTTTCTAGCTCTTTCTCCCTGGCTATTTTTTTATCTGGGTGTGAGAATGGGGTATTTACAGCATAGTGGGAAGCAGGTCCTCAGCTCTTCTTTCAAAGAGCTTCTTGCTCTGGAAAATGTCATAAATCCAGACGAACGACGTTTTCATTCATGAGCTTTCATAGTAACTACAGAAACAAATCTTCCCTCTCTGAAGAGGTATCTGCCTTTCAGATTCTCAGGCACTCATTTCCCAGGGTAGTATTTTATTTATTTATTTATTTAATTTTCTATTCCTCCTCCTGTGTTATTTTATACATTATATTTCTGGCTTTCACACGCACTTGGCCGGGAAACATTGCTTATCCAAACAGAGTTCCTTTTCCTCTCTAACTCATCTTTTTCATCTATAACTTATTTTATTTCCAGGCATGAAAAAACAGTTACAAATTATACCTGACAGCATCTCCCCAGCTCCTGAGATTTCACATGGGTCTTGCTCCATGATATCTTTTCTGCTAAATCGTGTGAATAGGACAGAACATGTGTTGCAAAAGCAGCATTTTATCATAAATTAACCCTGATTTCTTCATTCAGATTCTAGCGATACTGCCAAATTGCTTCACCTTCTGCTAGCTCCTAATTGTCTTTACTACCCATCCTCACAGCTGAAAAAAAGCGAACAAATGGGCTATTATGCAGGGAAAGTAGTTCTTAACACAAGAAAATGAAACATAAAAACAAACGCTGAAATGAATAAACTTCAGCAAACGCAGAGCTGCAGCTGTCATCCTTGTCATCAAGAGTGGCGACAGCATCACAGCTAAAAATGAAAACCCTCAAATTCAATCAATGTTCCATCATTGCACGCTGCCAGGTACTTACTCTACCAGCCCACAGCAAGAACTGATCCCTACTAAGGAAAGGGTCGGTGTTTCGACTGAAAAGGTGTGGGAAGAGGGATGCTATGTTCTTATTTTCAAGCAGATGAGCAAAGGCACAGAAAAATTATGTATGTTGCCCAAAACCACCTAGGAAACCTAATATAAAGCGAGCAGTCAAGTCTCCGAAATCCCAGCACAAGGGTTAAACCCCAGTTAACGTCTCCTGCTCCTACATTCATGGAATTCTGCCCATTTTTGCCTTATCCCCCTGGGTCGTTGCACCTGGTGTGAGAGCTGCAGCAGTCTCCCAAGGAAGGCACAAGAAATTCCTTTAATTAGGAAATGCAGGACAATCTAAGCCAATGAAGGTCTTATCCTGACAGAGATTAACTTGAAGCCTCGACGCATGAGTTCTTATGGCTCTTCCAAAATCTAATTTATCAGTGCTAAATATTATTACTCAAAGCATTCATGTTACCCGTAGACACGTCCGCTCCATCCCAGGAATCACACTCCCACAGCGAACCACCCGGTCATCTATTTAATTAGCACAACTGATTTGTGACAGACATTAGAGAATGATACCAGACCCACAGGCTTGTCAGTTAACGAGTACTACCAGGTTAACGAAGGAGGAGCACAGGGTGTTTTGTTGAATAGTCCCAGGATTCACAACTGAGATTTTAGATCAAGGGAAATAACGCTGAAAGGCTGCCAGGACTTGTTCCTCCGGATTTCTGAATGGTTTCCCCTTCACTGTTGCGGTGCCAAGTTTCAAATTTGCTTTGTGCCAAACTCCCCACGAACAAACGTGCAGAAAATTCATTTTGAAGGCTGATTTACGCTGATACGAGCAAAAACCAAACGCGAAAGGAGCATGTTTGAGCATTAGGGCTACGACGGCTCTTTCTGTGGTCACTTGAATGAGGAAAAGAAACAATAAAGCCAGATTTACTTTCATCTCATCACAGCTAAGCCCTGGATTTTGCATAAACAGGTACCAAACACAACTAAAACTCTTTACCAGCTTTTTTTTTTTTTTTCCAAGGACATAAGCTAAAGTATAGCTTTGGAGTAGGAGGGAAGGAAATCTTCATTTTGTCTCTATAGGAACACTTTAAACTCCCTTCTTCAAGGTTTATTTTCCCATTACAGCTCCTAGAATCCCACATAATGCTCCAGCTGAGATCAGTAGAATCAGGCACCTGAAGGAAATTCATGATGAGAAATGCACTTGGAAAAAAAAAAATGTTATTTTTATATGCAAATTTCTAGAGTTACTATCAAACTAGTGGGAACTAAAACATTTCTTTTTACCCCTTGAATACCCAAAGATACCAAGAGCTTCAGTGCTGAGCCCTCAGGGCAGACACATGCAAGGGGTCTCTGGCCACAAGCAGCAGGAGAAGCTCCTTGGATCAGGTCACCCCTGTTTCCCCCCCCCATTACTTCCTGGGGTGAGATAAGGCTGGCCAGAAAGCTGCAGCCAATTAGAGGTAATTAACACAGCTGGAAACCCATCCCAGGCAGCTATTAGTGAGATGCTCAGGGGAAGGGAGAGGAAGATGAGTCCAGACGCTCTGGTTTTTGGTTTCTTGAGCAGCTACTCAACAGAAAAATGTCACTGGGAAACTCCTCCCATGTGCCAAGGAAAAATACCCTAGGGTGTAGGTCATCCACCTCTACCACTCCCTCTCCTGCTACCTCTAAATACCCCAGATCACTCTTTGCCCTCTCCCCAAGGTCTCTTTAGAAGAAGGCTTCCTCCACCCCAAGCCCAGTCAGTCTGCCACAGAGCTCCCTGGACAACGAAGAGAAAGGTACTAGCCAAGACAATAGAGATGCTTTCTCTTTGGTACCTCATCAGAGATACACCCGGAAGGGACTAGATGTAAGTTAAAATTGGCCTTTGACCCTGCCTGCTTCTGATGAGCTGATGAAAGGGGGTATAAAACCAGGGACTGGGGCAGGACTGTGGTGTTTCAGAGCCACCCTGGCCAAGGGCAGGAGAACTCTGCTCCCAAACCTCCTCTTTTCCCATCCTGAGCATGAGACAGCACTGTGTGTCATTTTCCCAAATTCCAGCTGCAGCTTAAATTAAGGCAGCCCAGTTTTTCAGATTTGCACTTGCATTCATGGAAATTTAGCTTCTTATTTTTTTACAAATGGGTAATGAGTTTAGGTCAGCTGTGGATGATCCAGGGCTCCTTCCTCCCCTGTAGCAAAGCTCCCACTGCAGTGAACTCGTGCGTGGGCTGAAAGCAGCCCCAGCAGAGGGGCTCCACAGGCAATAACTTACTTAGTGCTGCCCTACAAGATACACACAACTCCCAAAAAGTTGAGGTTTGCTCTTTGAAAGAGAACAGATGGCACAATCCCATTCCTCACGGGCGGCAACCTGACTGCTCCTCCAGTCCCTTGCTACATAGCCCCTTGAAAACCACAAACCATCCAAACAGAGCCCCAGGCAGCTTTTTCCAGCTTCGCCTTCCACTCTTGGACAGGACAATCCCACTGGCAGTGCTGGGCTGACCACTGCTCACACCCCAGCTTTGCAGTGGAGCCCAGGCGAGGAGCAATCAGTGCAGGGCACTGATTCCCTTCTGCCCTAACCAGCTCGATGGGATTTTGCCACACTTAATTACTCTGCAGTGCGGCCCGTAACAACTTTGGGGTAGCACAAGCCCTACACCTACTTGCCAGGCACTTACTGGTCGTCACTCCAGCAGTCTAATACCAGCTCCTGCTGCTTTGCCCCAGCTCAAGCTGTAATTTGCTTTTGCATGCACTTTTTCTGCACTGTCTTGTCAGGCAGAGGCAGGAGTAAAGAGCAGATCACTCAGGTAAAATTATCCTCCTCCCCTTCCATCCCATTTTCCCTCATTACGTCCTTCCTCCAACCACAGCGAGCTGCTGATCTTTGGCGGCACATGCCCCTCGAAGGTGGGCAGACATTTATGGTGCCACTCAAGAGAAGTTAAAGCTTTTAATCTTTCAGAACCATTTGCCTCACCAGCTGTTAGCCATCCAAGTTTGCTCCAGCTAAGACCCTCTGGTATCTAAGTGTCTAAAGAGTATAGTGCACTTGAAAACCTCCTCTTCTGCTCTCATTAATTCTCTCTAGATGGCAGTGGAATATGCAAATATCTGCAGCCCCTCAAAACCCGTGCTTCGGAGAGTTTTCCTCCAAAGCAGCAGGGAAGGTGTCAAAAGCACATAGCACAACAAGCCCAGGGGGTGTGGAAGCAAAGCTAAACACCGAAAAAATCTTCCAGGCAGTGCTGTGGCAGCACACAGGCTGCATGCTGATGCAGGCGATGGGGCTGGGAGGTTAAAGGTTTTAAATCTTGCCTCCCATGTTATTTTTTGGGGGATTGGCAGCCTTTCGTGCCCAGGCAGCTCCATGAGGGTAACCAGCCACCGACACCAGCCACGACACCAAGCCAGTCCCTGCTACTGAGGGCGTCCACATAAGATTAATTGCAGGCACGGAATAGCCAAAAAAAAATGGAGAGCTGGCAGCATGAAAATGTCAGTTCAGAATTCAGTGAAGGGGGGAAAAAAAAATGAAGTGTAAATCACTCATTTTTAAGGACACGACTAGTCTCACTATGGAGTCCATTTAGAGGAAAATTATCTGAACTAGGGCAGAGAGAGGTCAGTTAATCCTTTTACTTGGAGTTATTCCCTAGGACGTTGGGGTTTTTTCTTGCTCCATGTGAGTCTTTGTATCGCAGGGGTCCTAATCTGCAGCACAATTAAGAGTCATTGAATTTTCATTTTCGCAGGTGTTTCGATCCCATCTTGCTGAGGGAAACACAGTTTCTAGCCCCACTTCTTCACACTATTAATTTTTTCCATTGGCTTTATGGAAGCTATCAATTTACTTGGCTGGCTTTTGTCATGATTTAAAAACATCATCTCAGTAACACAGTTATCTTCCAGCCGTATTTCACAGTTATATTGTGAAACTGGTTTATACTGATATCTTACTTAGCATCTGGCTGACGGGACAATTGCAGGGAAATATTGCCGGAGATATAAGGCCATTATAAGATAAATAATGAGCTTTAAAGCTTAACAGGTTGTTTTCTTTCAAAGGGATCACAGAAGTGTCCCTGCACACAAAATAGCCACTTGCCATACAAAGGCCGAGGTGGAAAACATCCCTTAATGCAGGAAATAAATCCTAGAGAGCAGCTGAACAACAGCTTAATTCCCAGCTGAAGTTTTTCGGGGGCTTCTTGAATTATCTAATTTTCCAGAAGTGAGTGACTGCTTCTGGGAGTGTAGGATAGCTAATAACGCATTCCGGAGTCATTAAGGTTTATCATGTAAATCTCCATTTGAGTGCTTTTAAAATGCATATTACTGTCTTGATAAACTATGATGGCTCCTTAGGAGCTGTTAATACGAATTAGGGGGCATACCATATGTAGTAGAAAGCCTTATGAAAACTACTTATTCCACAGGCAGGGTAATCAGCTTTTAAATTATATTAAGTACTGCAGCTGTAATGTTTTCTCCCCTGTCTCGGGGATCAGATTGCTTTTATAAAAATATTTTTTTACTGAATTTCAGTTCCTCAGACAAAAGCCCAGGTTTGGTTTGTGTGAGGAGGAGGTGAGAAGTTGAAGACTGACAAATCACAGGGAAGGGGAAGATAAGCTCCTTTCAATTAGGAATGTGACCAGCAGGTCACAGGAGGTGATTCTCCCACTCTCCTCTGTGCTTATGAGACCCCACCTATAGCACTGTGTCCGGCTCTGGAGTCCTCAACAGAGAAAGGACATGGACCTGGCGGAACAGGTCCAGCAAAGTGCCACCAAGATGATGAGAGGGCTGGAGAACCTCACTATGAAGACAGGCTGAGAGAGCTGTGGCTGGTCAGCCTGGAGAAGACAAGGCTCAGGGGAGACCTTAGAGCAGCCTTCCAGGATCTGAAGGGAGCTCCAGGAGGGCTGGAAAGGGACTCTTGGTCAGGGAGTGGTGTGACAGGACAAGGGGGAAAGATTTTAAATTGGAAGAAGGGAGATTCAGATGAGATATTAGGAAGAAATTCTTTCCTGTGAAGGTGGTGAGACACTGGACCAGGTTGCCCAGGGAAGCTGTGGCTGCTCCATCCCTGGAGGGGTTCAAGGCCAGGCTGGATGGGTCTTGGAGCACCCTGGTCTTGTGGGAGGTGTCCCTGCCCAGGGGAGAGAGAGAAAAGTTGCGTTAGCTTCAGCTAGAGCAGGGTCAAATCACAGCATCTCACTTTGGCCTCCTCTGAGCTCCTCCAAAGGCAAAATAAGGTTTTGAGCCAAGCATGCTCCACCAGAAGAAAGAGAAGGACCTTTCTACAGTGAGGACTCCAGAGCTGGACACAGGACTCCAGGAGTGGTCTCAGGAGTGCAGAGTGGATGGGGACAATCACTTCTGTTTCTCCGTCTCTTTCTCTTATTCCTTTGAGCAAAGATTAAAATATATGTGGCAGCGAGGCTTGTAAAACCCAGTTTCTTCAGATGTAGGTCCAAATTGTTTCCTTATTTATGAGGAACATTGGATGGAGAGGCAGACAAAGAAGGAGATTAGCTCTGCTTGTCTCGCAGGTGCGGGGCAGATGCCTTTGGATGTTCTCCAGGCGCCCAGACACCAAAGAGAAGGGCTGTCAGAATAACATTGCGCTTTTATGGTAGGAGAAGCAGCGTGAAAGCACAGGGTTCCTCGCTGCTATGAAAGATTATAGGGCAGTTGGGAGGTATAGAGAAGGTGATAATGTATATGATAATGTCCGATGGTAACGCGCGGTGTAGTCGCTTCCATAAAACGCTGAGACGCTCTCAGAGTTTATCACTTTCTGCATGATTTTAGCCTCGACACAATTACACGCTAAGGCCTTTGGCTGCCAGGACATGTTGACATTTCTTTTTTTTTGTTCAAGCGAGCAAGCATTTGAGCAGTATTCTATTAATCCAGGCCTAGGAGGTGGTTTTGGCATTGGATGTTCCTCTTGCTGCCATATCCAGCGCCTCCAGCCGTTGGCTTCGTGCCTGGGTTTGACGCGGAGGGGACAGCAGGGCTGTGCAAGACAGACAGTTGTAGGCAAAGAGATCGGGGTGCTGTAAAAATTAACACCTAAGAGTCGGGGAGAGTGTGAGAGCTAAAAATATTCACCATGTGCCTGGGGCCAAATGTGGCGTTTGTACTAGATGGGGTTTTTTTCTGCTGTTCTTCACCGCAGGTCCAGGTTGTCTCCTCCCAGCAGCTGGTCCAGCAGTGTTTGGGAGCTTCTTCCCCAACGGTTTTGGGGTGGTCATCGATGCCCCTTTTCATGGTCCTCTCAAAGGGAGGTGGCAGGGGAGTAGCAGGGCTCCAGAGCTGTTTCCAAGCATAAGAGTGTCCACAGGCACTTTTCCAGCACTTCCTCTCCTTGGTTTCTACCACGACTGTGGTACTATGTCCAGCTCCGGAGTCCTCAACAGAGAAAGGACATGGACCTGGTGGAACGGGTCCAGGGGAGGGCCACGAAGGCGATCAGAGGGCTGGAACACCTCTGCTATGAAGACAGGCTGAGAGAGCTGAGGCTGGTCAGCCTGGAGAAGAAAAGGCTCCAGGGAGCAGCCTTCCAGGATCTGAAGGGAGCTCCAGGAGAGCAGGAGAAGGACTCTTGGTCAGGGAGTGGAGTGATAGGACAAGGGGGAATGGTTTTAAATTGGAAGAGGGGAGACTTAGATTAGATATTAGGAAGAAATTGTTTGCTGTGAGGGTGGTGAGGCACTGGACCAGGTTGCCCAGAGAAGCTGTGGCTGCTCCATCCCTGGAGGGGTTCAAGGCCAGGCTGGATGGGGCTTGGAGCAACCTGGTCTGGTGGGAGGTGTCCCTGCCCATGGCAGGGGGCTTGGAACTCAATGATCTTTAAGGTCCCTTCCAACTCTAACCGTTCTATGATTCTGTGACAGCCCCTCCAGGCAGATCAATAACAGAGCGAAAACACTCGAGTCCCACATTCGCACCACTCCAAGAGGGTGGGAGCACTGGGAGCACTGGAGAGAGCAACAGAGGGAAAATTACCCTGGAAAACATCTAAGACGCTAAGCACTTAATGCACTCAGTTCTGCCGGAGAGGCTCACAACTGTGTCTAATGGGCTGTGCTCTCCCAAGAACGTTTTCTTTGAAGTGTTTACAAAGTGGATTTTGTAACTCTGGAGGGGCAGAGACAGGTACCACCCCAGCTGTGGGGCTCAATCACAACAGGGAGTGGAAAGAAGTGAAAATTCAAGGTGCAAACCCGTTCAGGCACCAGGCAGAAGCCTGGTTTCCCACAGAGAAGAACCACACTCCAAAAAGCAACGCGGTAGGGAAGTGTTTTGTTTCCTTTCTTTGTGGCGCTGCTGCGCCGTTCCTTTGAAATTCCTGAGAGGTGGGGTTACATTTACAAGCTGCAAGGACGTAGGAAAAGTTGATTATAGCCACGGGCCTAATCTATAGGGATTGATCCTGCCAGCGATTGAGCTGTACTCCATCAAGGAGCTGACGGCAGCGCTAGGTGCTCCATTTACCCTTTCACCACCAAGATTTATTAATTTTTTTTACCCAAACCTCCTCTCTGCCCTCTCCAGGGCTGTCAGAAAATCTGTTCATACCTCTAAAGACTTAATTTCCTTGATTGCTCTACCAATCCAACACACTCATCAAGCAGATGCAAAAATTTCTCGAGCAGACAGTCATGGTGACCGCAACGTCCCGGGGGGATTTTCCATGAGACTACAAAGCCAGAAAGGTTTTTCCTCTCAGTTTCAGAGCTCCCTGAACTAAGCTCAAGGCATCAAAATATTATCCTGATGGTCTCACTGGACCAGCTAGTCACAGCAGTGCCTGGCAGACCGCATGGGTTCTTCCTCCCCAGGGGACCTTTATTTCCACGCAAATTCAGATTTATGCAATAGCCCCCAAAGAGACACTCTTTTGGGAGGATGAAACTCTGTCATGATAAGTCACATGCAGTTCTCCTCCATCTCCAGCCCCTCCAGTCTGTCCTTCCATCCTCCAAAAGGCTGGTCCTGCAATCCACCTGTGCTATTTCAACCACCCTGACCAGTTACCAATCAATTAACTAATTAAGAGGTCCCCCCCCTCAAGCTAGAAATCCAGAGTTTAGCAGTTATTAGTTATTTTAAACACAACATGCAAACAAATCTCCCGCTAAAACTTCCCTGAGGCTTCAAAGGACCCTTTTTAAAGCTGTTGCTCATCAGAGTTGCTTAACGAGCTCCAAAGCAGCATGTCCTCCAGCAGGGACACCAGTGACATCCTACCTGACCACAAGTAGTGGAGCTGGCAGAGGACCACAGCCCCCTCCACGACCACAGCTCAGACCTCCATCTGAGTTTTAAATCCTACAATTACTCCCCAGTACCAAGGGGTGTGATGAACTACAGCGTTAGGGATGAAGACAGGCTGATGCCACTGCATTGTGGCCAAGAACATCCATCTCCTGCTGTGGCAATCAGGCAGGATGGCATCTGGATTTTCACTGCAGGCCCCTCATTTGCAGCAATCAGCACAGGGAAAATCATGGAAAAATCAGATCACAGGGGAACAAGAAATGAGTAACAAGCCTATGAAGAATTGGGACCAAGCATCTTTCTGAGAAAACCACCACTGAGGTCTTTCCAGCCTCAACAATCTCAGCTGAAACACGACTGAAGTCAGTGCAGGAGGCAGTCAGCCAGGAAGGGGAAATTATTTCAGCTCAGGGTTATTTCTATTTTTAACATTTCTCTGTTTATTTCTGCATTTCGAACAAAATGCAGGGAAGATGACTACCTGTGCACCAAACTCTGCAGAGGGAGCTGGAATAGCCTCAGACCTTGGTGAAGCTGCAGAGGGAGAAGGAGACGGATTTCTTAAGTGGGAAAAGTCAGTGATAATCAGGGCATCTAAAGACCTTTTGCCCACCTGGAAAATTCCTCTCCTGGGAATTCTGGGACAAATCTGCAATAGGTTGTGACCTCCAGATATTGATTAGGAAGCTTATGTTCCATCTGATGACTTCTAGGACAATTCTTAGAGTTTCACATCAAGAGCCAAATGTAGCTATTTCCCTCCCCTCCCCTCAAAAAAATTATTTAGCAATCTTTCCCAGGAATAGTTAGCAAAGAAAGCAGATACCCTCTTATACATGGGAAGGGGTTCACCCAGGCACATTGCTGCAGACAACCGTGTTGTAGCAAGTAGTTAGCAATAATGAATAATTAATGAATAAACAATGTATTTGTGTCTCAATACCCCAAGGTCTTTGGGCACCTTCACAGAAAATAATTAAAACAATAGATTACAAATAAGACGACAAGTCCCCAGGCAAGTGGATGTACATAAAACCACAGCAAGGCAAAACCAAAGAGGACGTGGATGTGATGCAGAAAGCTGAGAAGTCCCTGTGCTTTGCTCTACAGACCACAAATCTTCTGATCATGCACCATGCCCCAATGCTGGAAAGGGAAGAAGCCAAAAACCAAAGGCAAATACCAGCCCTAGCAAGCAATATTCACCTTACTGTCATGAAAACATCTTAACACTGAAGATTAGGGAAGGAAAATGCAGGTTTTCAGGCTATAGAGATGCCCAAATCCATGTGTGCAACCAGCGTGAGGTGCAGGCATCTCCTGGCTGTATCTCCTGTGAAGGTCTTTTCCAGTCAATCCTCTGGAATTCCGAGTGGTTTGTGAGGATAAGAGCAATTCCTGGCTATTTCCAGCTTTGTGCCTCTTACACAGACCTGCTGTTAGCTGGGATTAGCCAGAAACCATCATTAACAGAAAGCAGCCAAGAAGCAGGTTATGTGTACAGACACCTTTGATCTTTGAGATAGTCAGAACCTTCCCAGAGCACAGCCTTTACTGGGAATTAAACCAAACGGGCTCCCCTCCCTGCTCTGTACAAACACACACACTGTTTTTAAACCCCTTTCCCACCAACTTGGGTAACACAACAGACTGAAAAGCGTTTTTTCTTATCAACCTGGTGGAATCATCCCAAGGAAAGATTTCCAGCTGCCGTTTGAGGAGCCGCAGGAATTACATTTAAATAAAAGGATTCACTGGGCTGAATGGTTATGAGCAAAACGCAGAACGACTCTGGGGTTGTTTAGTCCTGGGGAGCAGAAGGAGAAAGTGGCTGTTTGCAATCTGGATCACCTCCCTCCTCTCCACGCAGATGCTCAAAGAAACCTCTTCCCAGATCTTTATTTCTCTCTCGATGGTGCAATACGGAGGTCCTTGGAGACTGAAAACTAATATTCGTTTTTTCCAGTTGCTTAGGAGCACTGTGAAACATTTCCCCACAGCAGAGAAAGACTAGTTTTTGTCACGTATGCCCACATATATCCAACCTACAGTGTTGCCAGTTATCACAGAATCTTCATGGCTGGAAGGGACCTCTGAGATCATTGAGTCCAACCATACACACACCAAAAAAACCAGAACCAAATGCCACAAAACTAATCACCCGACCCAACAATCTCATCCACTAGAGCATGCCCTGAAGTGCCACATCTACACATTTCTTAAATACCTCCAGGGATGGTGACTCCACCACCTCCCTGGGCAGGCTGTTTGATGATCCCAAGGGTCTTTTGCAACCTGAATGGGGACTCTACGATTCAACTCGCCACCTATGTGATGGTATTGGGTGAAGAATGCAGCAAAACCTACATGCCTAAGAGCAGAGGATGAGACAGCTTCCTTCAGCAGTGCCCATAGTTAGCTCAGCATTAATCACTTCAGAAATCTCACCTTGGTTTTCGTTGCTTCCCTCGTTCCATTCCCCATTACATTTGCAATTATCTTAGAGAAGCTCACCATTAGGTTTCTCCATCCTTTCTGAACTGCTCCCTTGGGGAAAGCCTGAACATCCTCACGCATTAACGTAACGCTTGTCAACAGCAACACTTCTCCACCTCCTGAAGCAATGGTGCTTTTAGAGAGGGGAGAAAGCTGCAAGCCTTGGGTGAGCACCTCAAAACCTTCGCAGACAAATCAGGACCCAGTTTCATGTGGTCCCATGACCACAAGGCTCTTTTAGAGGCACTGTAGAGTCAGTGGGAATTGTATGTCACACCTTCCTGAATTTGGGGTTAGACCTTCTCTGTCCCTCCACTGAGTGAATCTCAGGGTGGATGTCTCAGTCCTTCCTCTTGGTGACACCAAGAATGACAGATTACAAAGAAGTTCTAGCAAAGAATAGTAACCTTTGGAGATCCAACTGCCTCCCTTCTTCCAGTAAAGCTCAGTGTAATGGAAGATGTCCAGTTTCTGGACACTGTTGATACCCCAAATGGGCTTGTAAAATTGTACTGGACATACACAGATAATCCATGAAACCATCTCCAGCACCAGTGAGTATCAGAATGTGGTGATAAACTATCTCCCATGCTACTCCCTCCTGCTATTCAGGACCAATTATGAGCAGCCTTGTCACCTGGGACCTGATCCAAAACACACAGAAGTCAATAGAAATTCTCTCCCTGAAGCCAAAGCAAACTTTTAGGCTTGTATTAGACAGTCATTACCACTCTTCCTCAGTCTTCTGTTCTCCAAAATAACCTGTTCTACTGTTTTATAGAGTTTGCCTCCTATTTCAGCTCTAGCTGATGGTCCCAGGTATCAACAACACCTTTCTTTTAGTGTTCTGCCTGCGAAGGAAAAGAGGTTCAGCAGGGACAGGGACCATCCCTGACCCCTAAGGCCACCAGCTGCCTGCTGAGATGCCACCAGTGTCCCCACATCACCTTGTCATACCGTCAAGTTTGCAGACAGGCTCAGCTCAGACCAGGCTGGATGGAGGAGGCTGAGCCTTGGCCACAGCTCGCTACAAGTGTAGATAGTTTAGGGTACAAAATGTAGGTTCTCTGATCTTCCAGAAAGGTTGTTGTCTCCTTAATCTTGCCAAAATGTAATCTCAGGGTGCAATAAAGCACCTGCTGTTGAGTTTTGATATTCTCCATCATACTTGAAAGTTATAACTATTTTTAAATAAATGTTTTATTTTCTGATTGCCAGGAGAATTGTGATCAGTACATGCCATAGCTCTGGAAGTGCATAAATAATTACTACTCCAGAGCTGTTCAACCAGGTTGCCTCTAATGAGTTTTCTTTGGTGGTTTTTTTTGCTGTTTGTGCTGTTGTGTTCTGTTTTTTGAAACGGTAGGTTGAAGGGTTATTTTGGTCGGAAAGAGACATCTTGGTAATATCGAAAATGAAATGTCCTAAATCAGAGCCTGGGAATGTATTATTTCACGCACTAGCTACTGAATGATGAATTAATAACAGTATCTCAAATACGTCTTCCATCAATATGCTTCTTCAGATTCCATCAGCATTTAATTAACATAAATTATATGACTACGAGGAGGATTCAGGCAGTCATCAGAAAGAACACTTCTCTTGTAAGCTACTGAAATTCTTGTGGTTTCTGCAAGGCAGCAATTCTTTCTTTTTCCCGCCGCCTAGAAATTCACCACAAATCAAATATTTTGACAGAAAACATAGCGTTTTACTGAGTTTTTCGAGACTTTATTAAGATAAGATGTTGTATCTTTGGCTTTGATGTCATCTTCCAAATTTTATGCCAAGGAATAGCAGTTATACAAAGGAAATAATGGCAGTATCTAGCTACTCAGGGACCTTCAACAGCCCCTATAACCCCAAAACAAGGTGGAGCATCAGTAAACCACACAAGCTGTTTCTCATTTAAGTATATTAAGTCAAAAATAGTTCTGACTGTCCTAAAACATCTGGGGAATTTAAAAAAAAAAAATCTCCTATCAATACAAGAGGTCTTACTGCAAAGAAAAGCAGACTGATTCCAGGAACAGGGAAGTTTAGGTACGCAGTGGAAATGTCAGCCAAATGACCAGAATGATGAGGAGGGTGAGAACAGCTGTAGTCGCCCATCGGGCTGAACGGTTTCCAAGTGCTCATTTGCAAAAAAGAAGGGAACCAAGTGCAAAAGGCAAGAAGGAAGGACAAGGGCACGCAGGCTCCAAACGGCAGAAACGGGGATATGGCTTTTTCTCTGTGCCTTTCTGAAGCTGAGAGGGAGACTTTAACCTACAATGAAGAGCTAAAAGCTGACTGAGTTAAAGCAACAAAAAGTTATTTGCATTCATAATCGCATTAAAACCATGTTTTGATACTAGTACTTTGTGGCTCATGCTTTGATTTACCTGCATGCTTTTCCATTATTTACAGAATCAAAGTTGATTCTGAAGCAACCTGAGAAAGCCGAATATTTTATCCGCGTGTAGGTGTGGTTATTCTTTAAACTAGGACAGGGGATTGCCAAGAAGTGTCCAAGCTCCTCAGCCCGATTACTCCAGGGAGGGCAGGTAGCGCAGTGCAGCGGCACGGATGCTGCTGCGCAGGAGAGGATGGCAGAGACGCATCTACCTCAGGGAAGTAGCTTCTTCCAGAGACCAGCAATGCCTGCAGAATCTTCCTGACATGTAGCAAACAGCAGACCCTCACCCAAAAAAAGCCTTTGGGGAGCTTGTAACAGGAGGCTGACTCTCCTTTGCATCACGTTGAAGGAGAAAGCACGGCAATATAAATAACTGGATTTAATGTATACTGCAAGCGGTGGGGATATGAGCCCTGCGTTCAATTACACTGTTCTAGTCCATATAATCCACTCCAAATTAGTTAATATAAAGCTCGGTATCCAATAGCCCTCCCTGCTATTGTTAGGAGTTGTAGTAACAGCGCTCAGCGCCATGCAATCCTGCAGCAAGCAGCTGCTCCTTCTCCAAAGAGTACACAAGAGACCAAATAAGCAAAGGAAAAATAATGATAGCACAAAGCATCGAAGATTTGGGAGAAAGTCGGTAACTGAGGCAGGGATAGAGACCCATGTCCTTCTTGCCCTTGCCATGTGGAATGGGCTACTCAACACGTCTTCTGGCCCATCGGAGTCTTTGGACATAAGATGCTGTGCTAAGTCTCCAGGATTAACAACCCAAGTTTCCATAGGTATCATACACGTCAATAAAAAACTTAAAAATAAAGCAGCAAGCATGGAATAGTCCCTTGGACAGGGCAGTTCTTCCCTAAACTGGCAGTTAATGGGCATCACCATAAGAACATCCAAGATGCATTCACCAAAAGCACTCCTGAAGGAAATTATTTTCAAAGCGTGACCCATCAAAGCCAGAGTAGCTGTATTTGTGAAGCCCATCTCAAGCTCTGGTCAAAGAACAAGTTTCATTTGAGTTTTTCCCCTATTAAAGTAAATCACAGCTTTGAACCTCAAAGCTCAAAACGGGGAACTGTGGGACCATCATTTTCATATCTCCATTTGCTTCCACTCTGTCCTTTTTCATATCTAGAATTGAACACCTCAAAACCAGTGATAACCCTTAATCATGCCCCCCACCACAAGGTATGATTTAAACATGGGAAGATGGGACCACCATCCCTCCTTTACCCACGGTTCAGCACATCCCAGCTGCATCTTTGCATCACCTACACATCTTTGGGTGCACGTTCACGCCACAAAATACTACCAGAAGCAGCTCCCAGCAGCAGAGGTAACAGCGCAGACAGGAGATTCGGTCCCACTGAGGATCTGATGTTTTTACAGCAGTGACTGAGATTTTCAGAAGGGAAACGAGCTGTCTAAATCTCATTACAACTCAGTGTGAATTGGGCTCCTAACCTATTAGGTCTTTTTCTTTAAAAAAAAAAAAAAAAAAAAAAAAAAAACCCACACACACACACACATCCAGCTCAGAATTAGTCACAAAAACATTTGTTAGGGTTTTTTCCCCATGTCTTTGCTCTTGCATTTTTCATTCCAGACGTACATAGCAATACTGTGCTATGACAGGCAGTCAGAGCTAAGCTGAAATGCTGCTTCTGCTGTAATCCCTCTCTTTCAGTTGCTCATTTCCCTTTCTCGTGACATTCTCAAGAGGCTTATTAATAACAACTAGGGAGACAGACCTTTCCCATCTTTGACTTTGTAACAGGTATGTTTTCCCTGGAACCTATTACTGAGATTTCTTCCCCAGACATGCCCCCCTCCATGCCTTGCTCCTCAAGAGCAGTGGTATTTCCAGAAATTAAGTTAGCTCCACTAACTACGTTATATCCTCCATTCTTGACGAACCACTCTTGATTGCCTTAATGTTCTCATTATGTTTGATACATTGCATCACTGTTCATTTATTATAGCTTTTAAACTCGGGTTCACATTATATGTCATTGGTGGAGCTCTCCGGGATAAAGGGCAATGAATACTTTAATTGCCTGATAAATTATTAAGGACACTCCTTTAATTGGGGAATGTGGTGTTTACATCTTTGAAGCAAATACTTATGGAATCTGTACGGACACAGATTTATTTTATTTTTTTGCTAAACACACAGCTACCAGCCGTCATCTCCCCTGGAGAATAATAGTTTTATCAGGGCATTAACATAAACACCACACAGGGTAGATTGTGCCAGATGCCAGGCAAGATCTGCAGCTGGAAAGGAAGAGGCGAGTTGCCATCAAAGTCAAAGGAGTTACATTGACTTCCATCAACCAAGGGACCGGTCTTCTGCATCCGATGGATTTTGCTTAAAGAGAGGCAAAATAGCAAGAGACCTACATTATTATATTTTTTTTTATTATTTCTTTTTTCCCACCGCTTTAGCTAACCTAGTTCATTTGAAGTGAAATGGGTCACAGTGTACCCACACAAGGAGTTCAGCAGCAAACCTGACTTCAGAAGGAGCGTGGGGAAAATGCAGCTGGGGAAAGCAGGTGCATCTCGAGTTAGACAAGAGCCCGGCACAACAGACAGCCTCTCTGCTGGCTTTTCTTTTGCCATGGAGGTCAAAAAATTAAACATCCCCTGGAAAGGCACAGCCTACACTGCCTCTTACAGTCCCTAGGGAAAAAATAGGGCCCCACAGCTCAGGGGGAAGGGCATATTCCTACCCCAGACCTCTCGCTGCTCCCAGCTTTCTCTTCTCTCTTTTTCATCTCTCTACTTTGAAACTCAGCTTTCTTGAAGTTTTGTGACATCCCTTCCTTCCTGAGCCATGTGAATGCGAAAATATTTGTCGCATCCTTTCCAGCCATATGCTATGTTTGTTGCTTATTAAAATAGGGAGAAGGGAGCAGATTGTTTGGGATGAAGCTCTGTGTTGCTTAGAGGTATTCCAGAAATAGGCTTTTCTGGATAAGTTAACATTTCAAAGGTGTTTCGTATCTGTTTGTTATCAGCTTTTGGCAACAGAGTGTGCCTGGGCTCAGACCCTGTGTACAAAATACTACCAAAATAAATCATACGTCATCTTGCTCCACCTTGACCCCTGCATGTCGAGCTCATCACAGGTTGAAGGTAAAGAGGTGCAAAGCCTACAAAGGACTCAGAACCATGACACTCACTCTTCTTTTATTTCTGTAAATGCAGAGTGTCTCCATTTTTAGCTGGCTTTGGAGGAGCCCCACTGTGATTCAGGGCAGTTCATGCTGGGACCACTAGGGCTAAGTGACACAAGGTGGGCAGGAACATCCAAAGATCCCTTCGGGAGGTGAAGAAAAACTGTATTAATGCCTTTTTTTAGCAATCTGGGCACAGATATCTGTGTCTTTTCATTAAAGGGATGCGGCATTTGCAGGAAACCACAGTGAGGGGCAGGCACAATTACACCCAAACGAGATTTGCTGGAAGATGGGCATCACCACCAAGCAGATGGAGTAGGGGAACCTCTCCTGTAGCCTTCTGGTAGATCCTATACCTTCCTTCTCTCCCAAAACATGGTTTCCACCAGACTTACACAGCCAAGGGCCACCTGGCTTTTACTTTATTTGAGGCTCCACTCACATCCCTCCATGACCAGAGGACAAGCAATTTAGGGAGAAAATGTACATACACACACATATATATATTTACACAGACATTGTATGTACACATTACTTTCAGTAAGGAAAGATGAAAATTTAGTGTCTTCTCTTTCTTTACATGTCAAGAAGCCACCATTTTTGCTGGGGTAGGAATTCAGCCCCACAACCCTGTTGCACAGTGATGGCTGGTTTTGGGCTCCCCTTTCCTGCATTACTTTGGTGAAAACGCAGTTAAGCCTTGCAGATAGAAAGAACAACTCTGCCCTTTGAAGGGCTGCTGAGGAAAAAGCAGTCATGGACCTACTGCTTACTGGCGGTGAATCTCAATAACAAAGCCCAATTAGGTGAAATCCGAGCTGATACCTCCTTACAAAAGCTGAGGTTGAACCACTGCATCCAGAAAAACACCTAATTCAATGCCTGTATGTTAAGGAAAAAATAAAAAAAAAAAATCAATGCCTGAGAACACGCACCCAAATGAAAACAAGTGTAGATGGAGAAATTCCTCAGGTTAATGCTTCCAAACAGATCAATGCACAAACTCCTGTGGATTGATTTCCTGGAGCTCCAGCTCCACATTAGCTCTGCAGGGCAATCCTAATCCACCGCAGATCTGTGAAACCAGGGAGCGAGGGTATACTTGCAGTTTCTTACCCCTTCTTCTCTAATCCTTCTCCTTTCTACGCCCCCCAGACTCTGGTCTCTTGTCCACCCCTTCCAGGCAAGCCTGGGAGAGCTCTCTCTACTCCTTGTTGCCCCCCATCTTAGGGCTACCAGGGGAAAGTCAGTGAATTCCAGATGTGCAGAAAAAAATAATCCCCTTCCCCAGCCAGCTGTGAAAGCAGGAACAGCCTCTTTTGCTCATTTGAGCATCTCTCCTCTACCACACCCTGCTAATGGAAGTTGGAAAGAACCCAACCCAACCATGCCCTCGCTTTTACGGGATCCATTCCTCCTTCTTTCACTGATGACCTTTTAAAACACTTCCCAAGAGGGCTCCTTTGCCAGTTGAGACACCGTCACCTTGCTCAATCAGTTATAACAGCAGGGCAGCCAAGCTGTCTTATGCCAATTGTGCCCTTGACGGGTGCAAAGACCTTCAGCCTACGGCTCAAAAACCATTACGCTCACCTCAAGGTCATCCCATATTCACGCTACCAGCGGAGAGTAGGCTTGGAGAATGCAACAGAGAGAAATCAAGGAGCTTAAAGTGCATGCTTGGGAAGGGAATGGTGGTGGTGTTTAAACATCTTCAGCTTCACACACATGGGACAGGGAAAACCCAGAGGACTGTGGCACAGGGGAGCCTGGTTGAGCTGGGTTTCCTCCCTACAAAAGCATCCTGGAAAAATGGAACATCATACACCATCACCCTCCTTCCACATAGGACTGAAGGAAGGATGAAAAGACCCATCCCAAGGGCCACCGACAATGGTGTGGTGCCCTGCCCTGTGTCACACCACCCGGTGACAGCCCACTGCCCAGTTTGACCTCTTTTCCCAACAAAATTTAAGGGTTGCCACTTCCCAACCCAGCTGGCAAAGGCTCTGCCTTTCATTCTGCTTTTGGCTGCCCACCTGAAGCTCCCAAAGCTTTTGACCCACTCACGTTTTATGCTCTGGAGGTCTACTGTTCTCACATCAACCTTAGCTTTGCCACCATCCTCTCTGAGTCAGTGCTTTGTCACACACAATACAGCAAGAGCAAAGCAAATAATGCCTCTGATTGCCCTGTTGGGCAGGAAAAATTGCTGAGTAGAAAAACAGCCGTGTGGTGGTGGGTCAAACAGCCGCCACTGACCCGTGACAGTGTTCCTCAGGCTTCCTTTGCTCAAGCCTACGAGGTCTTGCTAGGAACATGAGGTTCCCCAGGACTCAGGCATAACCCAAGATGGACAAAGTAAAGGGGACAGGGGAGGAAAGGGTTTGT
The DNA here is from genome assembly GCA_013400375.1 of Thinocorus orbignyianus. Lineage (NCBI taxonomy): Eukaryota > Metazoa > Chordata > Aves > Ciconiiformes > Thinocoridae > Thinocorus > Thinocorus orbignyianus. Next base: position 682,981 of record VXBW01000873.1, read on the forward strand.
CTGGCTGGAGAAACGTTTGAAATGGAAATCCACCATCCCACTGTGTTTTCCATACCCCACCACAGCCCAGTTAGTGACTGTAGCCTCAGTGGTGTCACAGAGTGACACAAAAGACCCAAAACCAGCACCTATAAAACCTGTTCTGAATCATAAATGCTCTCAAATGCTATAGGCTAACAATGACACAGGCTAAAAATAATATAGAATTTAACTTGTAGCGCTCTACAAGCTCTTACCAACAGGCAGCGGGGAAATAGCTTCTGATTTTCCTCCCTTTACCTGAAGGCATTTCTATCTGCCTTTGCCGGGGTGACCATCTATCACATCTCCTCACACGTGCCAGGAAAAAAAAGCAGGCATATTCCATCTGATTATGCTGCTTTATCTCTACCAGTGTTTTAGAAGCCGTTTCCACTTCGGTTATGTTAATCTGATATCATTATTTCTGAGCAAGTTGCTGCAGTGGAGGGGCTAGAAGCTGCCTCGCGGAGGCCAACCCCGCCGCAATCAAATACGCTGCTTTTCTGTTTCAGGCACTGATTTCAGAGGTTGCCAAGCGCACCGTTTCTTTGATGTCAGAGGCAATGTAAAATTAAAGCTTCCAGGAAAGTTTTAGATGAGGCAGTACATACACAGCAAGGGAGATAAGGGTGAAAAGGCTATGGGAGAGAGGAGGAAAGCACTCCAAAACCTCTCCCACCAGGACCAAAGCCTCTGAATGTGCCTCCTTGAAGGTTGGAGTGGTTTAAATGTCTTTCAGCCCCAGCTGAACTCCACATTCCCATAGCCATGGGTGGCAGCACCCCTCTTCTCCCTGAGCTCTGCAGCTCCAGCACAGGGGCTGCAGCCTGGTTGCTGCCAAAGCACCAAGAAAATCACTCATTTCCACAATGTCGCCTTTAATTTAGCATTGACATTGCCCACAACAGATGGCTGGAGAAGGTGGATGGATGGACACCTCGGACCAGGAGAGCAGAGCAGGGTGAGACACAGCCCTGCAGCATACCCCCAGGAACATGCTCCCACACATGGCTAAAAGGCTCCAGATGCTGTAGCTGAGTAATTTGGAGTGTCAGGTTTTAGCAATAAAAGCGAGAACATTGTGGAGAAACAACCTTTGATACCCATACTGAAATCTCAAGCATCAGAGCTCTCAGGCTCTACTTCTTTGGCATCAAGTCTGCTACATCAGGAAGAGTGATGCACATTTCATTTCAAGTCTATTTTAAATAGTTTTAAATCTAGCTTTTTTTTTTAAAAAATTAAGGGACAATTTCAGACTAGAAAACTAATTCAAAACAGAGTCCAAGAGCTTCATTTTGAAAGTATCGAAACAGCATTGTATGAGCTTTGAAACAAAGAGAGTGACAATTTCAGAAACCATTATCCTCCTCTTATCTACAGCCAAAACTATCTCTCTGATTTAGACCATTTGTGTGAAAAGTTTGAGCACTTGGAGGCAGAAAAATTTCACTGAGCTCATTCAACCCTAGTGCTGGAGATGTCAAACGGAGTTTTAGTTTGCTAAGACCTCCACATCCACCTGACATGAGGCAGCTTTCACAAGGTCACAAACCCATTTGTTCATAGACCGAGTGGACAATTTTGCAGTAAATAAACCTCGGTTGGTCAATTCACCTTTGACTGTAACTCTTTTTTTTGGTCGTTCAGACATATACCCTGTGAAAAAGAGACATCCCTCCCACGTTCCTAGTGACAACCAACAAGAAAAACAAGAAAAATTAATATCAGCTTATTCAGAATTCAACCCCATTCTGTAGCTCCAGCCCCATCACACACCACTGCTGATGCAAATACTTTGGTTGTGTGAGCCATGGTATTTGGCAATTAGGCCAAGAAATGCCGTTAAGACCAGAGTTTGGGCATCCCCAGGGATGCTGCTTTCAAGTGATTGAACTAGAGCAATGGAGGCTGGTACTACTCATGGTGACACCTCCAGGACTTACTCCAGCATGCTCAGTTGACTCAGCAGCATCTTCATCCTCCCCATGGTACAGCAGTGATGTGCTGGAGCTGGCACAGGTTCCACCGCTCGATGCTTTGGGGGACTCAGAGGGAGCCTTGCAGTGAGGCTGCCAGAAGTAGGAGGCACTGATTTTGGCACATCAGATACGTGCAAGGAAGAGGGGTGGCTGGACCAGCAGAGAAGAGCACTCGAGAAGTGTTGGTGACAACTTCTACAGCCTGTTGCCCATCCTTCTCCCTGCACTTCACAAAAAAACTCTAAACACAGACAAAGAAGGATTGGCATCAGAAGTGTGTCACCTAGTCTCTCTGCAGGGATTAAAATACTGGTTTAAATTATCCTTTTCATTAATTACTTGATCCTGTCTAATCCCCAGTAGATGATGTTGACCTCGATAGACCAAATCTAGGTTTCTTAGGCTACACCAACCTCTCTCTACACTGTTTCCTAGTTTCCGTGGCACGGCTATTTTTCCAGCCCCGTCACATCCTGGCCAGCTTCCACCATGGTTCAGCAGATCCACAACATCTCCTCTGCAAGTCCTGCCAGCTCCAGGGAGCAAACCCAAGCCCTCCTGCTCTCCTCAGCTGTTTCTGTCATACTGCCCAAAAATGTTGCAAATGCTCCAGAAAGGACAAAGTGTTCGACATGTCCCTCACCCTGGAAATCCAGAGAGATTTTGACATCCTTCCTGCATGTAAAATTGTAGAGAGCTCAAGATTGTTGGACATCCCAGGCCAAACTAGTCCTAAAAAAAGAAACGCAGCATAAAGCAGGCAGCACTTTGGATCATCCCAAGCAAGCTCTAAGGGATATCATAACTATGACCTATAAATTGATTATTATTATTTTTGGCCTAAACTCAACGGCTACTTATCTGCACTAGCAAAATTAACATTCAATTAGATTTGCTAAATAATTCATGGCAATACATTTGATGTGGTAGCAAGTTCCAGCAGTGAATCACCAGTGTTTCACATTATTGCCCTGACAGCAACTGGGATTATTTCTCAAACGAAGGCATCTCTCATTGTTTCTACCATCCATACCCAGAATCTTCTGGGGCTTGAAGCCTCAACATTTCATGTTGCCCAAGGCTACATTTGAAGGGATAAAAGGAATTGTTGCTATTTAGATTTTTTTACTTTAAAGCAATTTAACCGTACATAGAAGCTTGATTTACTGCTGGATTATTATATTTTTTTCCCAGCAATGAAACACATTTGGAGCTCAGCAAATCTTTTGTAATGAAGCGATGCAGAACCACTGTTTAGTCATGCAAATGAAATGAGAGTTAACTAAAAAAAAACCAAAAACATTCTGGGGACGAGGAACCTTTTGCCAAAACTCACGGCAAAGATTTCTATTGTCAATCAAAAGGCACAAACATTCCCAAATTGTCTTTTATGCGTGTGCATCATTGGGAAAAGGGCAAACAAGAGAGAGTAAACACTTCCTGCAGTCTCCGAGGTACCCAGGCCACGGAGCATCGCAGGAGAGATACCAATAGTTTCCTAAGGAACTTCTGAACAGACACAAGGTGTTACTATTACAAGTTGACAGAGGAGAAAACAGTTTTCCATCCATCACTGAAGTGCCACGACCCTTACCCATCCATCCTTTTCTGCTGTTGCATACAAGACCAGAGTAGACTCTCAAAGAACAAGCCTTCTGCAAGCAAACCACAGAACTCACACTGTTTTGCTTTGCAATCTGAACCTCATTTTCTTTTGATGGTCAGACACACTCTTCCACCAGAGCAAACCCCCTGTCTTCTCCACAGAAGCCTGAGGAGCAATCTCAGACTTGGCCCAAGACACCCAAGTACAAACTCACTGGCCTCAGTGGCTTTCTGCTTCAGTGTTTGAAAACCTTCTCATTAATTGCTTTTTATACACGTGTAATTATACACAGGGAACCTAGAAACAAGGGCTGGGAGGTCTGTCAGTTTGGAAACTAAGAGCCTGCAACTGTGCCTCCAACTAGCTCCATCATTTCTTTTATTTGTGCAGTTGTGTTTTACACCCTCCCCTGCAGAGGAGGTGTAATTAAAGCCACCTGGAAATGTGAAGTGCCTGTCACCACAAAGCCAGCTGGACAGTGTATTCCTCTTAATTCAGTTTTATACCACCTCTCAATCCCAACCTGTGTCCAATTCTGCTCCCCAGGGATGGGCAATTAAGTAAATGCGTGGTACCCCCTTCCCCTGGGGATATCAGGTTCTCCTGGAGATACCCACAGCACCAAAAAAATCACACCTACACACATTTCAAAGCCCAAAAGAAGAGTGAAGGAGGGGAGACCCACACAGTAGTGCATGGGCAGTACTTTCCTCTTTGAACCAAGACATTTTGTAAACAGGGTTTAGCCGGCTGTAGATAAAATTTGAGCTCTCTATAACCCTAATCTTCAAGATTACTGGAGACTCTCCTGTTGCTGAGGGATCAGAGATGAATAGCCATTTTAGCCTGTGCTTCCACAGCAGCTTTTTACAACATTAGATATAATGACCAGGTGCTCAGCTGGTATAAACTGCTGCAACTTTATTTTCTCTGCTAGCAATAAGAGGCAGTTCACATAATCCAAGGACTTCTTGCAAAGTCAGTGTTAGATAAAGCTGATATTGGTCCTAAACTGTAAGGCATTTGCCCATTTCCCCTGTATTTGGAGATCTCCACAGATGCCAACCAAATCCTAAAGATACCACCTCTGCTGCAGACACAGGAGGTTTTTTGACATGTAAGATCAGCAGCAGTTACCTGTCATGGGTGGAGTGATTAACTTTGCTCCTAAGAGAGAAGTAGTGAAATATTTATTAAGGTGAAACAGTGATTTAACAAAATTAATAGTAAATGAGACAGCGTTTTACGAGATCTGGTGCAAGGGACACTCGATTATTTACTGCAGAGCGGACAGGGTCAGAGAAGGTGACAGGAGAGCTGGAGAGGGACTCTTGGTCAGGGAGTGGAGTGATAGGACGAGGAGTAGAGGTTTTAAATTGGAAGAGAGGAGATTGAGATGAGATTTTAGGAATAAATTCTTTGCTGTGAGGGTGGTGAGGCACTGGAACAGGTTGCCCAGGGAAGCTGTGGCTGCCCCATCCCTGGAGCGGTTCAAGGCCAGGCTGGATGGGGCTTGGAGCAACCTGGTCTTGTGGGAGGCCCAGGGCAGGGGGGTTGGAACCCAATGATCTTTAGGTCCCTTCCAACTCTGACCATTCTATGATTAAGCTGTCAGGGAGACCCTCCCCTTGAGGCGGGAGATTCAGAAAGGACTCCCTTGCTTTTTAAACTCCTTCTCAGAGAGAAACCTGAGTGCGGCTGGATCCTATCCCAGCCCCACACTTGGTCAACGGTTGATGTCTAAAGGATTATATAAATGACAATCAATCCCTTACATCACTTAACTAAGATTTCAAAGTTTAGCATGCTATTAGTCGCTTACCAAGAATCTGTTGCAGCAAAGAATTGTTCAACCTCGAGGAGCAGAGCATCCTCACTAAAGGGGAGATCCTGGTGTGCAGCCTGCTGCCATCCCGGAGAGCTCAAAGAGCTCCTGGGCTGTCCACTATTTATACATTAAGGTAACTGACCTATAGGCACATTCTCATGGGAACAAAACATCTGGCTCCCCACTCCAGACAGTGTTTTGGCTGGGTTGCCAGCAGGCCCCCAAAGTCCAGATGCAACTT